>OY992894.1:54311031-54331031 GCA_963921405.1 Cepaea hortensis
AGATATATATATATATATATATATATATATATATATATATATATATATATATATATATATATTCCTCACAACTCTACACGCACACATCAATGCCTTCTCACGGCCTGCTGAATCTCAAATTCATAGACATGTAGTCCAGCTACTATCCACGGCAGGATATCACACAATACGACCCACCCACTGGGTCGGAGCCTCTGCTCACTATCTAACCCACTCTGGGTTTTAGGACTGCATTCACCGCTCGGAGAATCACACAACACAGTTCTCCGTCGACTACCGAACTCAACTCCCTGAAGTCTCCTGACTTCAACACACAAATACACTATCTCTCGCCCCATCCACCCTAGGGGTTTTTCTCTACCCTCACTATTTTATTTCTCAGGACTGGCTGTTTTTTTCCATAGCCAGGTCAGTCACTTTACTGTCTCCCACTTTCACCCATTCTTTCTCATGCCCGGTCACTCAACTCATTGTCAATGACCCAGGCCTATGTCATCACCCCCCTCTTAAAAGAAAACTTCGTTTTCAAATATTGGGAGACTAAAACTTACTAAACATGTGACCCAGACATATTGCCTGGGTAGCCCTAAGTATGGCTGCACCTTACTCTAGCTACCACACTACATAATACATCAAGTGCTCATAGTACACTCCTATATTCCCCACACATACATACAACCATCTTTCTATCTTGTGTACCAATGCATGAACTAATACATCACATAATAATAATACATCATAGGAAAGCATTATACTTATGTACCCACAGGTCTCTTACTACATCACGACCACACAATACTATTTGTGTACCGACCCTATATCAGGTGGTTCTATTCTTGCATTAACCCTCCTCTGATTCCTGTCGATGCTGTGTCTACCTTTCATGTACCCATGACTCATGGTACCTCTACAATTACAACATCTGTTTGCTATCCCTAGCCCTGGGTCAGTAATGTCGCGAACACTCTTTTGACATGACTCACCTTTCCTATCTGCATATTGCACCGTTACACTTGAGTCTCTGTTTAGTCTGAACTCTTTATTCAATCTTGGCCCATGTATCTGGCACCTTGCTTTCTGCTGCATACGCCTTATGCCTGTGTGCCCTGCACATGCACTATCCTGAGCTGTTCTAGTATATCGGTCTCTATGTGCTAAAGGCACTGCTCCTTGCCCACGTGCAGTGCCACTATCTGAAAAGCTGCGAGTGAGAACATTGTTCTTCCTCTCGAAGCACCATCTACCCTTCCCTGACTGACTATTTTCTACTCTACTACTCCCTTCGAAACATTTGTTCAGAGTAGTATCTTGTCTCTGGGAGCCACTAACACTATATTTGGGATCCATTCTCATCTGCTCAACTGTACTACCCTTGTCTTTAGTCCCTATGTTTACTTCAAGTGCCTCTTCTACCTCAGCTATACTCTCTAATTTAGGTTCTCTTGTGGTAACTACCTCGTTACTGCTTACACTATATTTTTGGTCCCAATAAACTATTTCCTCTTCTGTACAATCTTTAACTCCTATAACATTTCCTATGATCAAATCAGCCACTGGTGAGTCCAAAACACACGCTGTCACTCTTCCAGTGATATATGGTGTTTTTACTGTTATTATGGCTAATGGGTAGAACTTTACTGTGCCGTTGAATGTTATGCATCTAATCTTTTTCCCTGTATAATCCGAGGGATCTATTAAACTTTTCCTCACTCCGATAGACGTACATCCGGAATCTCTAATTGTTAACGCTGGTCTATCGTTGACGAATCCCTGATGCAGCTTCAGACTTCCTCCTTCATGCACTGCTGATCCTGCTTTTACTGTATGACCGCATATTAGGACTGGCTGACTGTCTTTTTCAAAAAGAGGTTTGCACCCACTACAATCTTCATTGTTCAGCGTCTCAATTACTTGCGCTGCATTTGAGTGCTCTGTTTCTCTCATCCTACATTGATGGCTGACATGCCCCTTCTTTCCACATTTGAAACAGATGATCTCCTTCCTTGCGTTACTTGTTGGCTCACTGGCTGGCTTCACGTCACACTCCGCTGCCTTGTGTCTCCAGCTCCCACAATTCCAACATCCGGCATAATTTGGACATCTCTGGAAATTCCCTCTTCTATATGGGTACCGTCCTACTCTACCCACATTGTTTCCTCGGAAACCATTATCTTGAAGTTCTTGCTGCTCACCTTTCTGTGCTGAATCCACACTTTTTGCCCTTGGTCTGATGACTGGATTCTGGTCCTGTTTAGTGTAAGCTGCACAGACTATTTCCTCACTCATTAGTTTCCCAATAGATACGTTAGGATGTGCAGTCATGTAGTTTTGCCCTAACTGAGACATTGTGTCTATGTCCTTTGGCTTACGTTCCTCAAAGAAAGCTACTAAGTTGGTATTACATGAAGCTAATACTTTGTCTCTTAACACTAAATCTACTAATTTATTCAAATCTTTCCCTACTTCTGCGAGCTCCATCCATTTGTTAAATGTGTTCTTTACTGTGTTAACAAAGTCTGTGAAATCTTGATTTGTCTCTGGTCCTAAGTGTCTAAACTTTGTTCTATAGCCATGCTCAGTTAGTTGGAACTTTGTTAAGAAACGTTGACGCAAAATAGTGTAGTTGTTTCTTTCTTCCGCAGGTAAATTAAACATTGTATCTAGGGCCTTACCCGTAAGAAACTCGCCAAGTCGCATCACACACTCTTTCTCTGGAATAACTAACACCTTCGCTGATGCTTCGAACCTGGACAAATAAGTTCAAGTTGGTCCCGGTCTGTAAAATATGGCAGTTTTAATCTCTGTGACGACTGCGACGGTCTTCTGCTTTCCTCACTTTGACTCTTCGAAGATAGTTCTAGTTTTCTCAGAGCAATTTCAGCTTCCATCTTAATCTTCTCTTTCTCAATTTCCATTTTCATTTGTGTCTCTTCCTGTAGACGCTTGTTTTCTATTTCAGCTAACTTTACTTCCTGTAGACGCCTGTTTTCCATTTCAGCTAGTTTTACTTGTGTCTCTTTCTCTTCCTGTGGACGCTTTGCCTCGCGTTCATTATGCCTCTCCTCTCTTTCCGTCTGTTTTTGTTCTTTTGCTTCAGCATACTCCTGTAGCTCTTTACCTTTCAGGCCTATTCGTTCACCTGCTTCAATATATTCCATTAAAGTAGGCATCTTGTACTTGTGGACACGTTGCTGTCTGTCAGCCAATTATAAATGTAAAGACTCTGCTACTAGTCTTTTTGTGCCTTCAATAAGTACACTACCACTCCCTGTGTACGTAAATTCGTAGTGCTAATAATGTCACCCTGTACTCACGCAGTCGCTCTTCACGCACTAGGTAGTGAGGGGAAAATATCACCTCTACTCCCTCGCATATATCTATAACAAATAGTTGTATAACATTTCTGGAAATATTGTTAAACATACATATAAATACATATACAAAACGAATGAATGATAACACTAAGTGTTTTCTATAAAACGCTAGACTCACAAGCCAAGTACACGGAGACGGTGATAACAAAGAAATAAACCATAGTAACAACCACAAGCTTGTGTGAAAACGACCACAGTGCGCGTAATATATATATATATAACTTACAAAGACCACTAGACAGCAGAAATGACGAACGATCACAATAATAGATATATCCGAACACAACAAATATCATATGTAAATATAACGAAAAGAAAGAGAGAAAGAAAAAGAATATATACTCAAAATATACACAGATCTGACGTCAGACAACGCGTCTGTAGATATTAGTTAGGACTCCAATGCCACTGCACGACACGTTAACTCATTAACGTTTTCCATACAAAGATATCGTAAGAACTAGAAATATCCACGTTTTGCAAGGCCTATCCTGATGTAGATAGAGATCGCAAAAAGTGCCTATCAACAACTACATGTAAAACATATCCATATATATATAAGTCCACAAACGATAACGACAGTTAACGATGAGAGCAAACAAAATTGTTGAGATGGTTGGCCTAGAAATATGTACTTATTAATACGTCGCCAAAAGTTCTTATTAATCAGTCACAAAAGTTTTTGTTCGTTTTAATAGTTATTCGCAATCCGCTGGAAATATCTGTGTTAACTTTTCCGAAATGTCTACACCGTTAGATTTCAAAGCGACTTGTTGTTTTGTTGAGTGGTTACTTCATTTCGCGTTGTGATCACCAGTTCCAACTGTCAGAAACGTTGACGGTAATAATAATTATCCAAAGTGTTCTTTCGATATGTTGTTACTTTCGTTGCAGAGATGGCGCTTTGCTGTATCATAAATGTTATGGATTTCCGTTACCCGACAAGATTCACCAAACAGAAAAGGAGAATGGCAGCCAATGTTCAGCGCTTTAAACTTGGATATATAGATCCTTATTGGCAAAGAAATACGACCATGGTTGCGATGATGACACGTTAAAACTGTTTGCTCATAACAGAATAATGATGACAAAGGGCTTGAACAAAGACGGAACATAAAGTCTGGCTTTCTTTCAAAGCAACCTTGTTTTGTTCATTCAGAATGAGTCATCTTGACCACAATAGGCCGTGGGAATTTTCCTGAGTACCTTTACTCCTTCCACCCCCAACTCACAATGTCACCTCAATTTCTCTTTATCACCCTCAGTGAAAAATTCCTCCATAAAAACAGTTTCCACACAACCTTGACAGCCCCACCCGGCTGCTCTTTTAACTCCGTGGAAAGTCACACTTAATCTGTCTGTAAAATGCCCGGAAACTTTTTCGTCATACACGAACACTTTCCACTTCTGCCCCCGCACGGCTGTGGTAGGGTTAACGTAACTCTCCCCCGTACCTGGACGCTGGTGTCTCCACCAGTCCTATTAACTGCGTCGACAAATCTTGACCAGTCCACTTGCGACAACACAGTGCGTTCCCTCGCCACACACACCTGTCAATATCTTGAATTATCAATCCTGTCTTTATCACCGACAGCGACAATGTCAAACTATGCTGACCCGCTATTGTCGCAAACAACGTTTTGTCCCCGCGACATTTACCTGTGCTGTCTGCTAGCACCGACGTTTCTGTGCCGCTGTTTTCTCGCGCGCTGTTTTCTCGTGCGCTGTTTGTGACTAGTGACTCCCCGTCACCTCACACTCTCCGTTGACCTGCCATGTCTTCTCTAGCACGCTGACAGTTTTTCTTCGATGTGGCGTCTTACACACACACACATAGGATATTCCACCACCTTCTGGATTAATCCTGGTTTTCCGTTAGCTTGAGCACTACAGTCTAGTATCAAATTTACCTGTCGTAAACTTCACTTGAACTGTCTGCTAGCTTGAGATTTTACTCCCGTCTGTCTGTGTGAATTATCTGGCGCACACACAAAGAGTTCACATTAATCTCTTGAATCAACTATGTCTAGCTTGATGGAACGTAATCACCAGATAATAACTCCTCTCTCAGCGAAGAGTTCACAAATAACCAGAATGACACCAATGTCTATATTGTTGTTGATCGGACGAAGCCTGCCAGATATCTCAATATATCCTCGTCGTCCTTGACCGGAGAGACCCCAGATGTCACATGACGTTCTTGAGGATAATATCACGAAGTTCTTACGATGATATGTTCGTGATATTGTCGTGTGATGGTCGTTGTCTAGGTAACGATACTCCTGGTGTGTCAATGGAGATATCTAACTGTCTTGCAATATAACTCACCCCCGCAGAGCACATTCACCAGTCATTAAACAAGATTCAGTTAGCGCACATAATCCCTTATTACAGAAATAACACGGACAAACGGGACATGTTTATAAATCCAGAACACAATGTAATCCACCGAAGAGATATATATATATATTCCTCACAACTCTACACGCACACATCAATGCCTTCTCACGGCCTGCTGAATCTCAAATTCATAGACATGTAGTCCAGCTACTATCCACGGTTGGATATCACACAATACGACCCACCCACTGGGTCGGAGCCTCTGCTTACTATCTAACCCACTCTGGGTTTTAGGACTGCATTCACCGCTCGGAGAATCACACAACACAGTTCTCCGTCGACTACCGAACTCAACTCCCTGAAGTCTCCTGACTTCAACACACAAATACACTATCTCTCGCCCCATCCACCCTAGGGGTTTTTCTCTACCCTCACTATTTTATTTCTTAGGACTGGCTGTTTTTTTCCATAGCCAGGTCAGTCACTTTACTGTCTCCCACTTTCACCCATTCTTTCTTATGCCCGGTCACTCAACTCATTGTCAATGACCCAGGCTTATGTCAATGTTCATTTACATTAATTATAGGTAACGTGTCCACGTTAAGCTCGAGCGGTGTCCCAGTTATGGCTAGGGTCTGTAGTTTTTGTCTGGTTGTTATTAGCATGGATTTGGTTTTGTCGATGTTAATTAACATGCGGTATTCATTGCTCCATCTACTAAGGTTGTCAAGTTCGTTTTGTAAAGAGCTCTCTAAGTAACTACGGCTCTCTTGACTGGTGTATATAGTGCAGTCGTCCGCAAATAGGTCACACAAAGTATTGAGGTATAAAGGAAGATCGTTAATATACACTGCAAAAAGCAGCGGACCTAGTATTGAGCCCTGAGGCACACCAATATTAAGTTGTGTGGGTCTTGATAGACAGTTATTGAAGGACACTACTTGTTGTCTGTCAGATAAAAATGACGTAATTATGTTCACCATATTGGTGCTAGTCTTCATTTGTTTTAATTTTCTAATTAAAATATCATGATCTACCATATCAAAGGCTTTTTTAAAGTTTACAAGAGAGAGAGAGAGAGAGAGAGAGAGAGAGAGAGAGAGAGAGAGAGAGAGAGAGAGAGAGAGAGAGAGAGAGAGAGAGAGAGGGGAAGAATGGGAGAATGGGGGGGGGGGAGAACTATTTGTAATATTTGTCAACATAAGCCCCATAAGCTTGCACGGCCTTTCGCCAGTGCGAAAATAAGTGCACGCAGGCCCTGATTGTGCCAGACTAGGTTTTGTCCTACTCACTTCGCCTGTTAATCGTCATCTCTCTCATTCCTATCACCTAGGCCAGGGGTGGGCGAACTACGGCCCGCAGGCCGCATGCGGCCCGCCATCTGATTTTATGCGGCTCGCTAGGGTATTTAGGAATAATAATGTTTACTTCATTTTTAAGTTATTTTGTTGAATTTTAAAGAATTTCATGTACCGTTATGATATTTCAACATTTTTGATAAGATTTCTTTCTAATTATCAATTTTTGTAAACAGTCCTTGGCCTTCGCAATGTAATGCTTCTTCTTCTTCTTCTTCTTCTTCTTCTTCTTCTTCTTCTTCTTCTTCTTCTTCTTCTTCTTCTTCTTCTTCTTCTTCTTCTTCTTCTTCTTCTTCTTCTTTCGTTCGCCTTAAATACTATAATTGCAATGTTGCCTCTTGTGTGAATTTAACTGTCCTTTTTAGTTCACTCAGCAGTCCATAGAGTTTATCTTCCACTGTCGTCTCTCTTGACCAGAAGTTTAGCCTAGACATGTTGTAATTTTGGCAGTCTTTGAGTATGTGCTCTGCTGTCTGCGACGATAATCCACACGTGCACATGGCTGATTCACCAATCTTGAATCTTTTATACATGTGGTTGCGTAATCTATTGTGTCCTGTTCTGAGGAGCAGAATAATGACTTGTTCTGGTCTGTCTTGAGCAGGTTTTGGTGGCTTTCTGACTGATTTGATCATTCTTTTCTTTTGGTGGTAACGGGCACATGAGGCTGTTCTTCTGTTGCTCCTTCCTTAGCCAATCGATCAGTTCTGTCGTTTCCGGGTACGCCACAGTAGGATTGTATCCACTGTATGGTGACCTTATGCTGGCTGCTAAGTTCAGAAAGTAGTGTCCGTAATACTGGCAATTTCCAAGACATCATTTCGTTTTCGTTGAGGTGAGTTTATTGCAAGCAACACACGCTTACCTTTTCTTGGTCCAAGATGTTTTCTAGTTCTATTGTTTTGTTGCTGAATCCCTCCGCATTCCAGTGAATTAGTTTTAGTCTTTGTTTGGTATGGCCAGGCGCTCTATTCTCAGGTCCCCTGGCTCCACAGGACATCTGAGAAGGACCTTCAGTAGTTGTGGTTGGACTCTTTCGAGACATATGGCCCGGCACTGCACCTGACTGGGGGTCCAAAGTAGGGCGAGCACCGTAACATTTAGCCGAGGTCGACATATTTCATTGCGCGTGATTGGTGGCATCCTGATTTCTGTGGTGCGCCTCCTGGCTGGTTGCCTCTTTATTCAGCACCTTTCCTTTGCTAGAGCAGACTGTGGTCTTACTCGAGTTTAGGTGTGTAGGCACGCACACACATGTCTGCGCATGCACGTACGAGCATACACATCTAGAGAGTTCTGTATATTTCTCGGCGCCAGTGACTCGCCGCCGCCCTTCTTCTGTTAGTTAAAACAGTTCTGCCACGAGAAGGCCAGAAGTTGGACTTCTGCTGCATAGGTGATGAATGCACGAGTCATTAGGGTATTTATGTAAGGTTAGGCACTCACCCCAACTCGGCCCCTGGCTACATACAGCAACATTTGGAACCATGTTATGCTAAAATACGAATTTATCGATTTTTATATAGAGAAATATTTATCGACATGAAAAATTTAATAAGGATGATTTTTTGAAAGACAGATATTTCTCCGGTGAATAAAATGATTTATTTTGCAAGAAAATATTAAATTAAAAAGTCTTTTGCTGTTTTAAATTATTTCAAAATTTACAATGTTCAAATTAATTTATTTGTTGTAGTAGTCTTGATATATTTCTGAAATTTATTCTGAGTTTACTACTTGTTTTCCGAATATTTTATTTTCACACACAGCCGGAAGTAGGTTTTGTTTCATTTCCGTTTTAAAGTTTTCTACAGTTCTAACTGTTCGAATTTTATTTAAAAAATGAGTGTCAATAACAAACGTAAGAGTAAAGATGAATGCCGCGTTTTTAATTATGAATGGACTACTAAGTACTGTTTTATAAAAGTTAGTAGCAAATCAGTTTGCTTGCTGTGTCGTGAGTCAATGGCTGTCTTCAAGGAGTACAATTTAAAAAGACATTATCAAACAAAATATTCCGATTTCGGATACAATTTAACAACCGAAGGGAGGGAATGGAAATGGCTTGAGTTGGTGAAAATTTTTGGAGAAACAGCAAACTGTTTTCACTAAACAGTCTTGAATTCAAGATGCTGCAACTGAAACTAGTCTTGTGCTGTCACACAGAATTGTAAAACAGAATAAACCATCTTCTGATGGCGAGTTCATTAAGGAATGTTTGCTAGATGCAGAAAACATTGTGTCCAGAACAAACCAAAAAAAAAACAAAAACACACACACACAGATCTGACAAGATTACTTTATCCAGGAGAACTGTGGTCAGACGTGTTGATATGATAAGTGACAATGTTATGCATAAACTTCAAGATGCAAGTAAACAATTTTTGTGGCAGTCTCTTGCATTGGATGAGAGTACCGATGTACATGATACTGCCCAATTATTGATATGTATACGTGGAATAAACACTTCTTTCAAACTCACTGAAGAGTTATTGAGTGTTGAGTGTCTCCCACCATGGTGGGTTTTCAGTGGACCAAAAAGGTGGAAATCGCTAGGGGCTAAGTGGGGGCTGTAAGGTGTGTTCCAGAACTTCCCACCTTGGTTAATTTTCTCCTGAGTTAATCGAGACGTATGTGGTCTGGCATTGTCATGAAGAAGCAACACTCCACTACTCAGCAGTCTTGGACGTTTTCTTCAAATTGCATCACGAAGCATCAATAGAACTTCACAGTACGATTCAGAATTCACATTGTCACCTTTCTTCTTGAAATTGTTTAAAAGCGCTCCTTGACAATCCCAGAACACTGTCAGCATAACTTTCCCTGCTGATGGTTGTCACCGTCCTAGATACCTAGGGGAATGAAACCCGGGCTCATACAGGCAACAAACTCCGTTCAGATACAATCTAACATCATTTATTTATATTATGTTACATTAAGCTGGCGAAGAAAGGTTTTCGCAGCCAGCAACCCTCGAATTGCGTATCACAGGAGTTTACAATAAACCAATAATACATGATCAGTACAACAACTCTATCAGCTATCTAACGTATGCGTAAGACCCCTAAATACACTTGGGTTTTAAGCTATCAAGTCCCCCTTAAGGTAAGCCCTGTTGCTTCTTCGATGTCCAGTCCGTGTCTGCCTTTCCACACGGGTGGTAACTCTCTCCGAGTTTCTCGTGGACCCCGCAATCGGCGGGCTCCATCGGTGTCCACGGGGCTGTGGACACGCTGACCGGTCCTTCGAGAAGGCTCTGGATTATTCGAGCCTTCGAGTGACTCGGTTCTTTCCCTTTAGCTGGAGTTCTATCCCTTCTCCACTCTCTATTATCTTTATGTTAATACCGCCCTCATGTGAGACTGTGACAGGAGTTCCCCCCCCCCCTGCTTAGATTGGTTATTATATGGTAATTAGTTTTGTACTAATTCTGTCACAGGATCACATGAAGTAGGTGTTTGTAGTTTGGTGGATAGTAACTTGGTAACCTATATATCTGCATCAACAACTCATGTATTCTCCCATACAGCACTTCAAGATGATTGCTGAAGAGGTCTCCTCTCTCTTCTATGTTCTTAAACATGTTTATCTGACCGAAGTTCCGTGACGTTTCTAGTTGTTTTTGCAACCGCACCCTTCTCAAGTATCCATATGATACCAAGATATAAAACTCTGTGTAAGAGAGTTTTAACAAGACAAATTGTCTTGGCTTATTTAAGTACACTTGCAAATCTTGTCCTGCATGTGTATTTCGATACATTTTTACTTCCGTATGTTGTATACTGCTAAATATATATTTATACCGTTGTTTTATCCCATCTGACTACGTATGTTCTTGTTTGCTTGTTAGTGTATTGACTGATATGTTGCTGTATATAATCAACTCACTGTGTTTTAATTGTTAGTGTTCAGTTTTGAGTCTGTCTTAGTTCATGTATAAAGTGTGTGCTTAATGTGTGTATATGATGTGTGGTTTACTTCTAAGCGTCACGAGTTGGAATATCCTTTGTCATGAATTACCCAATCTATGTAATGCATGATCAGGGCATTCAAACAGTGATACTTAGCTTTAGTGTATTTAATACTAAACATGTATCAACAATTCAGACAGGTAGTACATTTTTACATGAAACATGCAGACAAATTAAAATAAATACGTTTTGCGTACAATTTGTCCGCCCAGTATATCGCTCTCTCATTTAATTCATTTGCTCTCTCATTCGTACATCTTTCATCCAAAATAGTATTTTGTTAAAATATACAAATAAAGTTGAGGTAAGTCTTACTGCCCTTAGAAAAACGGATTAGGCGATATGTTCCCTTTACGGTAGCAAGTACTTTTTGTACTTGTAATCAAAAAATGGTTTATAACTTAAATAGAAAAATTGTATTAGAAGAGTATTTCAACTATGAGTGAAAATGTTTGTAATATATTATGGTAGAAAATATACAAGTTACGTGTTGACATAATTTATATATATAATGACATACAAGTGTAATACATATTAACTAATAGTAAATTAATTAACTCCAACGACGATGTGTGTGTTGTCCTCCTGTTGTCCGTGTGTTGTTCCACCAATGTTAACAGTTCGTATAGCTGTCTTTTGTATGTTGTAATAGTCGTAGTTCTATTCCGGTAGTTTGCGAAGTTCCTTGAAATAGCAAGTATGCAGAGTTCTTAATCTTTACACGATGACTTTAAGTTCATTGGTTGATGAAATAACTTCACACATATTATATATTGCTCGGATTGCTAATATGGCTTAATACAATATAGGGTTCTCAAAGTTTCATGTCCGTGAATGTTATAAGTAGATTATTCACTTAGGCGTTGATACTTCTGAATCACAGTTCTACAGTAAGTGTAGAGGTACACTGTTCTATGCAACAGACTAAAATATCACAGCTTATTATATGGCGACTAATTAATGTACATAGTGTTAGTCTGCTGGTGCATTGGTCTGTCGTGATAATAGGTCAGCAATGATATTATCCGTACCCTTGATGTGACGGATTTCAAAGTCGAAATCCTGAACTAGAAGACACCATCTTGCTAATCGATGATTCCTTGGGGCGCCTTGTTTAAATACCAGCAGTGGCGCATTATCGGTCAAAACAACAAAATGGGAACCTAAGAGGAACTTAGATAAACGACGCATACCAAAAAGTAGACTTAATGCCTCCCACTCAACTGTGGAATATCGGATTTCTGCCTTTTTAAGCTTGCGGCTGACATAGAGTATTGGATGTCTCACGCCTTGATACTCCTGCATCAGGCATCCTCCAATTGTGATAGCACTCGAATCTGTGGTCAGAATAAAAGGTATATCTATGTTTGGTAATCTTAATACGGGTGGGTTAGAAAAAATTGATTTCAATTTGCACATTACATCCTCTAAGCGGATACTCTTACAATTGCACATATTACATAATTGTATGGGTATCGATGTAAAAATAAGTCTAAATAATGTAAGAGTGAAAATAAATTTACTATAGGCATATATCAAAGTTATATGACAAATTTTGCACCAACAGGCGTTAATGAACTGTAGCATGGTTTTTGCTCTTTCAATTTGGCGTTAAGTTGATTGATATATGAATGAGATGGTACATATAATGAACAATTTGTTTGTTATTCGGATAGAGGTGAAAGATTCATTTTGAAAGGTAGGTAATGTTGTTTGAAGTTGTGTTAATAGCAAAAGTAGGAAGAGTGTTAGTGGTTTGTCAACGTTCATTCTACTGCTTGGTGAATGTGATTGTTTACTTGTGTTGGTTGAGGTGTGTGTTTCGACGAAATTGCTCTCTATATGGTAACTTGGTGGGTGGTGAGTTAAAAATTGTAGTCTTTGTACTGATGTATTTAGATCCGCATCGTTTGGTGTTTTTGTTCATGCGATAAAGCAGTTTGTTTGTATGCAAACGTTTCTGACTTTGATTTTATGTGAAGTTAATTGTTTGTGTTTGTTTATTTGCATATTGATTGCTTGCATGAATGTTGCATGATGATGTTATTTCCGTTTTCGTTTTATGTGTCCTTGATTGATGATGAATTTGCGAGGAACACATATGATGACACTCGTTTGCTGATAATGCTTCTTTGTCAATAGTAGTGTCCCTTGGATATCTTTGTATTCCTTGGTTATGTTTTTTGGAATTCATGCCGTAATTGTTTCTAGTTCTCAGAGAAACAAATTGTTTCGACTCATAAAGTTGGAAATTATGAGTTCTCTCAGTTGTTGGTTTGGTAACTGAGGTTTTGTCCTCACGAGATACTGTCCGTACTGTGAAGTTGTTTTCATTGTCTTGTGTAGTAGTGTTGTTAATAAGTACTGTCGTTGCTGTGCTTCTGTTATTGTTGTTCCTGGCATAATATGGTTTCGGTTGGGAGTAATTAAAAGAAGTCGAGTCGGTTTGTAATGACTCGTCAAGATGCTTGTCATGATTAAGAAGAGTTGTTGCTATTGTGTCGTTGACTTCGTCGTTTCCGTTATTAAGAGAATGTGTGGTTGAAGTAGAATTGTCATCGTTGTTTTTGTCTATGTCGTTTCTGTTAGTCCGGTTAGTGTCCCCTGTTGTCTCTGTTGAGTTGTTCATGTGGGTTATGTGAGTCATTTGTTTTGTCACTATTTTGGCGTCTTCTGTCTGTTGTTGCACATTTACAGGTTCACAATTTCGTGTTTCAGTTGCATCCTCAATTCGAGGTTTTATGCTGATGGTGTCCTTGAAAGATTCGACACCCCCCCCCCCCCCTGTGTTATGCACCTCTGTGAATTCGTTTCGAATTCCGTCATCGGTGGTCTCCCTTGTGCTTTTGGCAGTTTGAGACATGCAAATGTGTTCTTTAGTTCTGGAATTACGGTTTGCTTTCTGGGTGCAGTTTTTCTGTTCCCATTCTCTGATTTCTTTTTCAGAGCAGGATCTTAGGTTAGGAAAATTTCCAATGATAATTTCCGCGCAAGGATTTTCCAGTACTGCGCATAGGACTTGTCCTGATATAAAAGGTGTCCGAATTTCGGCAAGTGCTAGGGGGTATCTTTCGATGGTGCCTGCGAATGTGTGACATGTTACGTATTTGTGTGTGTAGTCTTTGTCATTAATTAATGTTCTTTTAATTCCACAAAGAGTCGCTCCGCTATCCCGTATTAGTGTGCATTGTTTGTTATTAACAAAACCTGTCGCAAATTTTAACTTGCCTGTTGATGCTAAGGCTGTGTTGGCCATTTAGTTAGACACTGGGATTGTGTGGCCGCATAACAAAGTGATATCAAGCTGAAATTTTCTGCAGGTGTTACATGTGTCATCAGTGATGGTGTTAATGATCTCTACCGCATTACCTAACTCACTCACACTTTCATTCTGGATGTCGCATTCGTTCTGTTTTTCAGTTTCTTCATCTGAAGATGTATCCATTAATGCGGCATTGGTCTGCTTCATAATCTTTCGCCCTTCACAACGTCCTGAGAAATGCCCATAACTGGCGCCAAAAAAAAAAAACATTTAACTGCTCTCTGATATGCGTTCCTTTTTTTTTTTTTTTTTTTTTTTCGACTATCATTTGGAGATGATGTGGATAATGGTGATTTGTCACACATCGCGTACTGTTCGTGTGTCAGATGACAATGCTGTTTCATTTTGGCTCATATTTAACTGAAAAATATCGCGATTAGCTGTAAAATATGCGCTCCCCTTATTTTCTTTTTCTTGGATAGTTTTACAATCATTTTGCCTTAGAAATTTAGAAAAAGGGGTTGGTATTGTGCTAATGATTTTATCAATTATAATTAGCTCCTTTAGTTTATCATGGCTGTTATTTGTTTTTGCTGAGGTTATCCATTTTGTACAAATATCTTGGACTGTAGACACGTAGTCTATGAACGTTTGATTAGGTGATGGGGCTAATTTTGAGAACTGTAGTTGATAGCCTGCTGTGTCTAGTGAAAAATTTTGGAGTATTCTTTGTTTCAAATAGTTGTAATCTTTCCTCATGTCTTGTGGAACTGTCTCTATCAGTTTTAAGGGCTCTAATGCTAAATTTCTCATCAGAATAAATGCCCAGTCGACTTTTGTAACGTTATGGTAAGTCATCAAACACTCGAAGTTCTCTAAATATGCGCTTATTGAATCTCCTGAACAAAAGGGCTTGACTAGGCCTTTATATTTGTTGTATTTTTGTTCCTCTTCTTTACTTCTAATTTTGTTTACTGAAATTTCTAAGTTGGAGTCAATTTCCATTTGTTTCAGTTTTATCTGTGTTTCTGCGTTTAATTGGGCTTGCTTGGTCGCAGCTTCGAGCTCCATTTGCATCTTCTTCTCTTGAGCCTTCAGTTGCATTTTCTTTTCTTCATCTTCCATTTGCATCTTCTTCTCTTGAGCCTGCAGTTGCATTTTCTTTTCTTCAGCTTCCATTTGCATCTGCATCTTTTTCTCTTCTCTTTCCGCTTGCATCTTTTTCTCTTCTCTTTCCGCTTCTCTGTCTTCTCGTGCAATATTTTCTGAATGCGTCTTTTGTGCCCATTCTGAAAGTTTCTCGCAGTATACCCTAACTTAATTCCTAATTCAATGCACTGTTCTAATGTTTACATCTCGTATTTTAGTTAGTGGTCACTTTATCGAAATTAAATCCCTTTGAAATTAGTCTGGGTGTACAAAATTTGGTTATCCCCCTTAATGTTTACATTCAAATTTGCACGAGCAGGTTCACTTGGTTATGAGATTAGCATATATATGAAAAGCAATGCAAAGAAAAAATGTTACATCAATGAACATGAATGAGTATCGCTTAGGGATCTAATGAGCATGAAATGGGACTCATCTTATTTTACTGGTTTCTTGACTGTAGTGTTGTTTGGTTCTCCTGTTTTCTCGCCACTGCTGGAGGACAGTTTACATACACACGATCTTTCGCGGAACAATCTGATGTTGGAATCAAAAAAAAAAATTAGTAATTGTCACTGTAATTGTCCAGTCATGTCAATGTCAAATTTTATGAACATCATAATTTAATTACTTTTGTAGAGGGACTACAATAGCTCATTCACAGATGATACGATGATAGCTGCAAAGTTTTAGACTTTGTTATGTATGAAAGTTGATATATTTTACTTGGCAAAACCAAGAGCTGCCTGGAAAGTAAAGCTTGTGCTTGCCAAAACCGGCTTCGGGCCCCCAAATAGCCTGTCACCGTCCTAGATACCTAGGGGAATGAAACCCGGGCTCATACAGGCAACAAACTCCGTTCAGATACAATCTAACATCATTTATTTATATTATGTTACATTAAGCTGGCGAAGAAAGGTTTTCGCAGCCAGCAACCCTCGAATTGCGTATCACAGGAGTTTACAATAAACCAATAATACATGATCAGTACAACAACTCTATCAGCTATCTAACGTATGCGTAAGACCCCTAAATACACTTGGGTTTTAAGCTATCAAGTCCCCCTTAAGGTAAGCCCTGTTGCTTCTTCGATGTCCAGTCCGTGTCTGCCTTTCCACACGTGCCGCAATCCGACACGGGTGGTAACTCTCTCCGAGTTTCTCGTGGACCCCGCAATCGGCGGGCTCCATCGGTGTCCACGGGGCTGTGGACACGCTGGCCGGTCCTTCGAGAAGGCTCTGGATTATTCGAGCCTTCGAGTGACTCGGTTCTTTCCCTTTAGCTGGAGTTCTATCCCTTCTCCACTCTCTATTATCTTTATGTTAATACCGCCCTTATGTGAGACTGTGACAATGGTGTAACCTTGAATTTTTGGACACAAGGCGAAACAGGGTGTTTTCATCCAAGCTATGCACCGCTTTACGGGACAAACATTTGTAAGCATAAACAGGAAGTATTCCTTATGAATGTCCTTTGCAGGCAGTCCTTTTGCCCCCCCCCCCCCAAAAAAAAAAAACACGCACGTAGCACGTTTCTCTTTGACTGTACACTCCGTAAGTACAGTTGCCATTTTGTTTATGCGCTGCGCATGCGCATGAGACACATAGCGCCACCTGACGAACGGGAATATAAAGCTCGATGTTGCTGTCACCTAATGACACCTGTAGAAAACACCAACTACATTTACCTGCCATCCCACAGAACTGTGTGACTTACTTATTGACTCGCCCTCGTATAAACAGCATGTGTCAGTTTTTGTGTTTCACTATTGCAAATGCTTTTACTGATCCTCCATTGAGTTTTTAAACAACCGAGTAATTGCAGCTTGCTCGTTCAAAATGTGTCCTAACAGCACAGAGACAAATTGAGACAACCCTCGGTTTTCACATTATCGGACACTCAGATGACAGAGGTCAAAAAGTTCTGCGGTAACAACATTTGGGGCATGACTGGGTTCCTTGTTACGGTCTGTTTAATAAAGTGGAAATCACTCTGAAAGCCATTGCAATTCTATCATTACCTATGTACGTCCATCTAACTTGTTGATTTGTTTTCCCCTGGATCATTGTTAATTATATGTATGTTGAACTAGCATCCCAGCAGTGAATATACCGCGACATTTCGCTCCGTAGAGGACAAACAACACCCACATGTGATTGCAACGGATTCACCTGGCACGATGAGAAGGGTGTAGATAGGCATGTCGTGATTGTAACGGACTCACAGAGCACACTGAGGAGGGTGAAGACACACATGTCGTGATTGTAACGGACTCACAGAGCACGCTGAGAAGGCTGAAGACACACATGTCGTGATTGTAACGGACTCACAGAGCACGCTGAGAAGGGTGAAAACAGGCTTCCGCTGGATCTGTTCAATAGAACATGCTGGTGGGTTGAGAAACGAGCAGGCGGACAGATTTGCCGGGTCTGTAGCGCTGGGTGGGCTATTGGTACAAGATAAGGCAGATGTAGCCAGCACTCTTCGGGATCACGTGAATAATGTGGAAGAACAGATCAATCATTGTAGTCTGGAGAGAATGCTTCGACGGGGAGTGACCGAAATATCTGGCCGACACTCAATTCTCCGAGGAAGAGCCAGACGGACACATAATCAGATTGCAACTGGTACCATCAGCACTGGGACTCTTCGCTTGTTGACTGAGATGGGAACGGAACAGGTATGGGAATATTCAGAGTGCTGTGATATCGGTTCTTGACTCAACGCAACTCTATCCAACTCAACAAAACGCAGCTGTGAACATTCACAATGCAGCCTATTGCCTTAAATAGCCAGTAAGAAAAGCCTCAAATAGTCAGCTAATGCCATATATTGTCTTTAAGCCGTTGTACATAATGAACTGTCTGATTATATTGTCTGATAGGACCTCTAATCTCTACTTTATCACTCTACTTATACGAGTGCCAATCAATACACGTATATATATACGACCGGCACTCATACCATTGTATGAAAACCATTGTACAGGGTGGGGCAATATGATCTGACACATTTGTAACTTTAATAAAACTAAATTAGAATAAATGAACAAAAAAGTATTTTGATTTATCAAATGTACACATGATGCCATTTTGTTTTATGTTGTTTGAATAATGAAAAAAAGTATTTTTATTTCCTAAATGTACATATGATGTCACTTTATTTCATTTTCTTTTTAAATTTACATCA
Organism: Cepaea hortensis; assembly: GCA_963921405.1. Classification (NCBI taxonomy): domain Eukaryota; kingdom Metazoa; phylum Mollusca; class Gastropoda; order Stylommatophora; family Helicidae; genus Cepaea; species Cepaea hortensis. The sequence goes on from OY992894.1 coordinate 54,329,675, forward strand.
GTCAAATATTCGCCGTTATTGTCCACACATTGTTGAAGACGATTCGCGAAAGTTGTCCATAACTCGGCGGATCATTTCACGTGGAATAGACTCAATTTCTTGATGAATTGCATCTTTCAATTGTTCAATAGATCGGGGGCGATGAATGTATACCTTTGATTTTAGGTATCCGCAGAGAAAAAAATCACACGGGTTCAAGTCAGGTGATCGGGCAGGCCAACCGAGGTCACCTCGGAATGAAATTAAATGACCGGGGAACATCTCCCTCAAAATTTCCATAGAACGTCTAGACGTGTGGGCTGTTGCGCAATCTTGTTGGAACCAAACATTATTTCTGACGTCAAGTTCATCCAATTTGGGTTGCAGAAAAGTGTCCAGCAACATGCAATATCGTTCAGAGTTAACGGTCACTGTAACATTGACTTCTTCAAAAAAGTACGGACCCAAAATGCCCAATTGCTATCGCACACCATACAGTTACATGAGGACTGTGCAAGGGGCGTCCGTGTAACTCATGAGGATTGTTTTGGGACCAATAGCAGAAATTTTGCTTATTCACGCTTCCACACAAATGAAAATGGGCCTTTTCGAAAATGGGAGTCTTCGTAGCGAAGTAGTCAAGCCGTTTAACTCGGGCTCCGAAGGTTGTGGGTTCGATTCCGGGCCGCTTCCTTCGGTTCACGAGTTAAATATTTCGGAGACTCCTGTGGGTCGTCGCTAGAGCTACGGAGTTCGTGCTTTGTGCGACGCTTTCCGCGCTGCAGAAAGAGACTGAGCCATATGGGATAAAACCCGGTGCAATGAAGTCGACCCTGTCGACTTTTAAGCTACTTTTTTTTTTTTTTAATGGGCCTCGTCACTGAAAATCACATTAGCAGTACGGGGAACCTGTTGTTGAATTTCCCCACACAAATCATTATTCAAACAACATAAAACAAAATGGCATCATGTGTACATTTGATAAATAAAAATACTTTTTTGTTCTTTTATTATAATTTAGTTTTATTAAAGTTACAGATGTGTCAGATCATTTTGCCCCACCCTGTATATCATGTTATTTCTCATGCTACGTCAATGGCCCTAAGATTCCCATACAAGTGATATGTTTGTTTATTACATAATGTACAGAAGCCAGCCTGTCCGCGACGCTGTCGCTGAAACAAAGGATAAAGAGGAAAGGGAGAGATAGAGGAGGGGGAGAGAGAGAGATAGAGACAGATAGAGAGATAGAGAGATAGAGAGATAGCGAAATAGAGAGGGGAGAGAGATAGAGAGAGGGGGAGAGAGAGATAGAGAGAGATAGAGAGATAGAGAGAGAGAGAGAGAGAGAGAGAGAGAGTAAGAGAGAGAGAACAAG
>OY992894.1:54336031-54388531 GCA_963921405.1 Cepaea hortensis
CTACCCACGTGATCAAAATGAGTCTTTTGTCTTGGAATGCATCATCATTCTCTTGAAAGGGGTATGTGGCTGATATTATGTGCCCTAATACTGTCTATAGCTTGCTAGTTGTGGCACTAAACGTTGTTAACCTTCCATGCACCATTTTAACCTGAGGTTAACTACGCGTTCCCCAGTCTTACACTGTCTTTGTGAAACTTATAGGTCTGTTAGCTACGGGCTAATGTATTGTGTCTTTCTAAAGCTGTACACTTGGTACCATAATCGCATCTCTCCAAATCAGTGGCACAGAATCAGTCTTCTAGCTTTTATAAAATATTTCTAGTAGTTAGTGTAACATGCCTGGGTTAATTAACATTGGGCGTGATGGACCTAAGCGAAAGTGGTAGTATATAAACAAGCTAACCGGCCCTGAGAAATAATAGACGGAGGTAAAATGAGGCTGGGTGGTAGGTCCGCGGAAAGGGCAAATAAGAAGACAGACGGGGAAGGTTGGAGGCAGTGAGTTTAAGGGGGGAGTCGAGGATGCGTCAGCCCGCTAGTGTGGTTGTGAGGCAGACAGTTTGGACTAGGGAGTAGTGTTGTGTGGAGTCAGGGGACTGGATAAGTTAGGTGAGGCCTAGACCCAGAGTGGGTTGGATCGAGTGAGTTCGGGCCGGGGAGAGTGGCTGGTTAACTGTCGTGGTGGATTAGATTAAGAAGGCCTGGAGAAGGCAGTGTTATTTGAGTGTTAGGTTGTGATGAGGATATATTCTGGAATTACTGTTACTGGATTTATATATGTTGCCTATTTCCGTGTTCATTCATCATTAAAGGGATATTCTGTGCGCAAACGCAATCTTGTTCAGTGACTAATAGATGTGTACTACAGTAATGACTTGTGTTGTGGGACATGGGACTAACCCAGCTTACACTCTGTAGTGATATAGAAGGAGCATCAGGATCTAGACAACGACCAATCTTATTCTGTTGCAAAAGAGATTGTGACAGAGAGGTTAATGGGGGATCGTCCGGGAGAGGTTAATGAGTTCAGAGACATTAGTCGGGCGTGCAATTACTACTAGAATTGTATCACAACGAAGCATCACCATATCCAGAGATTGTGACAGTGTGTTCAATGTTGTTTTTTTTTTTTTTTTTTTTTTTTTTTGGCCCTGGGTTTGTTAAATTCTTATTAAATATCTCAGCTGCTAATGGAAATATCCTCGTGCTTAGCTAGGCTATTGCGAGGGTGACTCGGCTCTCAATTACATAAACTTTTGCTCCATTTCTGTCCTGCTCCTATTTTTGACACCTGCGTAATTTCCTTTGTTTTTCCCAACGATCTTGTTACAATCCTGAGCAACTGTTAAAAATTAGTGGTCTGCTGCTGTAAATCATTTTCCTAGTTCAAGCAGTCTAGTTCATCTAGTGATAAAAAAAATTAAGCAATCATGATAAGATCTTTCGGGTCGTGAGAAACATCCCCTTTCGTCAAATGTTTCGGCCTCTTTTTCTTCCTGACACTCTCCGGAAACGGGTCCACCCGGGTCTTGACTCTCCGGAGTCTGTCTCACGTCGTGCGTTGGCACCCTGGCTTTCAGCTTCGAGACGTTTACATCGTCGAGTCCCCTCCCCCCCCCCCCCTATGTCGCCATCTGGATGGCGGGCTGAATCTTGACTTTTACCCTTGGACCGTCGAAAAGGTACCACATGCATCTTCGGGGCGATCAACTAGAACAGTGGTTCTCAACCCTGGGCGGGGGGGGGGGGATTTTAGGGTTTCCAGGGGGGTGGGAATTAAGATTATTTCAAGATCGCGTTAATACAAGAACCGATTACTTGATATTGTTTTTCCCTTTATACTGTAAGGTTCTGTACGTCTCACCCTGCTAAAATTCATTTTATAAAATAAGTAGACCCACAAATGACGTTTTATGTAGGCGTCTATACTTTTTTTTAGTATGTGCTATTAAATTTAGCTTCCATTATTACGTATACTGTGTAGGGGCGGGGCGGGATTTTTAGGCAGGAAATACGAAAGGGGGGAATGACGTTCTAAAAATATGGTGAAGGGGAGGGGGGCACGGTCCACATTTTTAGGTAGGAAATACGAGGGGGGTTGGGGAATGACGTTCTGAAAAAATTGTGAAGGGGGCACGGGCCAAAAAAGGTTGAGAACCACTGAACTAGAATATTCTCAGCACTATAGGTTTTGTGTGTTTTCGCTCGCTCGCTTTGAACTCAAGCGTAGTCCATACACATATTTATAGTAATTATGGACTGAACTTTGCGTATGGGTTAGCTTTCCCTATTAATAGTGTCCCTCGTTATCAGGCGAACCCACTCCGACTTCAGGGGTACTTGTAATTAACGTCCCCAAGTTAAGGACGACAGGTCAGTATTTTAGTTCAGCTTTCTGGTGTAGGGGTCGAACCGCTAACCTCGGCATCAGCACACCGGATGTTTAAGAACACGCGTTCTTATCCATTCGGCCATGTGGACCTGCGCACTGTAGGGTGTTTCCTGACTGTGATCTGCTGACGACGTATCTGCAAGGCACACTGTGATGCACTGGCGCACTTCTTTAGTCTGAGTTAATTATTTATTAATTCTCATAGTTTATTTCCATTATTTTCAAAGTACAGGGACTCGGTTTTGTTTCTTTCCGATTCTTTTGTCTAGCTTTAAGTTTTTGTTCTATGAAATGTGGTGGTTACTGACTTTGTTGTGACTGTCCAATTGGAACTGTTCTCAGATATAGGACGGGTCACCTACATTTCATTCTGCAACTAATCTAAATCATTATTCCACGTTACCTACATCGGCAGAACAGAAAGGCAAGTAACTAACAGGGTGATAGACATACCCAACTGGATAGGCAGAATAATAAACGAAATCCAGAAATAACCTACAGGCAGAAAATAATACTCACTTTCGCATTAGTGCGCATCCTGTTGAGATCTGGTTATGTAACTGACATAGACAATGCGTTTCATATGTTGGTTAACACACAAAATTGACGTATGTTAAGACATGCTGAATTAAATGCGATTCATATGGCTAAGCCGTTGTTGTGTAAACAAAATATACAATAGTCGGTTTAAAATTACAGTGGGAATAAGTGTGTTGTCTATTCCAGCTTGAGGAATGCATGGTTTTGCTGTGTTTGATACTGAGGGACTTGTGCAGTATACACTTGACGAGATGTAGAAACATATGGCAGGCAGGAAATTGTGAAGCATGTTGTTTGTATCTTCATGTAACAACAGTATGTCTGAGTGTGCAGACTCAGCCGCGTGCCTTTTAGTTGATTTTCTTGGCTACCCTACGTTCAGTAGTTTGTTAGCGCTTTCTCAACAAGAAGTCAGCGTTTCAGTACAACTGGCCGGTTGTGGAATGAATCCACTACCCCGCCGCCAGCTCCCGGCAAGCTGAAGCGATAATCAGTGAGATACAGAGATTGCTGAAGATCCACTGAAACCAACATTTACTGTGGAGATACAGACATTGTTGAAGATCTACTAAATCCATTGTTCAGTGAGATACAGACATTGTCGAAGATCTACTGAAACCAGCGTTTACTTTGGAGATACAGACATTGTTGAAGATCCACTGAAACCACCGTTCATTGTGGAGATGCAGACATTGTTAAAGATCCACTGAAACCACCGTTCATTGTGGAGATGCAGACATTGTTGAAGATCCACTGAAACCAACGTTCTGTGTGGAGATACAGACATTGCTGAAGATCTACTGAAACCAGCGCTCATTGTGGAGATGCAGACATTGTTAAAGATCCACTGAAACCACCGTTCATTGTGGAGATACAGACATTGCTGAAGATCTACTGAAACCAGCGCTCATTGTGGAGACCCTACTTCATGAACTGAGAAGAGTTATACTGAAAGGAGATATTTAGGTGGGCGCGAGCAATATTTCGCTGCGATAAATACTCAGGAGAAACACATATTTGTGGACTATTTAAATAATGGGACAGACTGCAGTAAAACTGTTAGCACGTTTGCCTGCGGGTCTGGTGGCCATGTGTTTAAATCTCCCCTAATGAGGGTGATGTTTTATTAACCGTGTTCTCACATAGACCCAGCCTGACATAGGCACCATGACATAGACCCAGCCTGACATAGGTACCATGACATTTTTCTGGGAAGTAAAGGCAGCAGACATGATATTGACTACATCACCCATCCAGTTCTGATTTGTCTAAACAAATATTGGGACAGCATTGTTATGGGTCATCGCATTGTGTCTTGTGTCAGCCGTCCTCACAAAAGCACATGATAGAACATTGTGCTGCGGACTTGTGTTATGTTCTAGTTTCTTGATTCCCAATGAATGTGATACATAGGGTGGATCGTGTGTTTCTGTTCTGATTACTCCAGTCCACTACCATAACACGTCATCGTGGGCCTCAGCCGCCTGCTGACTCCTCCATCTCGATTCGTTGACTACTACGTAACATGTTATCATATTAACACATCTCAAATCGTTGACTACCATATAGCACATCACTACATTAACACATCACTCGTTAACTACTAGATAGCACATCACTACTATATAGCACATCACTAAATTAACACATACATCACTCGTTGACTACAATGTAGCACATCACTGCATTAACACATCTCAAATTGTTGACTGCCATATAGCACATCACTACATTAACACATCACTCGTTGACTACTATATAGCACATCACTAAATTAACACATCACTCGTTGACTACTATATAGCACATCACTATATTAACACATCACTCGTTGACTACTATATAGCACATCACTATATTAACACATCACTCGTTGACTACTATATAGCACATCACTACATTAACACATCACTCGTTGACTACTATATAGCACATCACTATATTAACACATCACTCGTTGACTACTATATAGCACATCACTATATTAACACATCACTCGTTGACTACTATATAGCACATCACTAAATTAACACATCACTCGTTGAATACTATGTAGCACATCACTACATTAACAAATCTCTAGTTGACTACTTTGTAGTACATCACTACTATATAGCACATCACTACATTAACACATCACTCGTTGAGTACTATATAGCACATCACTACATTAACACATCTCTCGTTTACTACTATGTAGCACATCACTACTATATAGCACATCACTACATTAACACATCACTCGTTGACTACTATATAGCACATCACTACATTAACACATCTCTCGTTTACTACTATGTAGCACATCACTACTATATAGCACATCACTACATTAACACATCACTCGTTGAATACTATATAGCACATCACTACATTAACACATCTCTCGTTTACTACTATGTAGCACATCACTACTATATAGCACATCACTACATTAATACATTACTCGTTTACTACCATGTAGCACATCACTACATTAACACGTTACGACAAACACCGCACAATGTCACCAAACAGCAAAGCGTTGTAAAACATACTCATAGTATTCGATACATGATCTACACCTGCCATATCTTGTCAACAAAACCATTCAACACCACTGTTTAACTAACATATTATGAGACGACATAGTCGCCATGAGTGTGTTCACGTCCTGAATCCGAGAGGCGTCCCTCGCCAGAGCCCTGGCCAAGAATGCATTTGTTTGTTCCAACGACTTCTCGGCGTCATTTTGAAACCACCATATGATTCACGACCTTGAGGTGAGACTTCGCTTTACTTGGTGCCCTCTCTGGTGTTTCCCTGTCTCTTAGGTGGGCGCGAAAAGCACAATATACCCACCCAATAAGCCCCAAGGCCTGGAAAAAGCCCCCTCACTTATTACTGAACTAACCTGCTTTTCTTCAAAGCCTTGTGGTCCCATCATTAAATAATTGAGCTTTTGTGGAAATAGACCCAAGAGCTTACTCTACCTACATGATTATATTAATAGAACAACGTCTCCCGGACTATCATTTGTTGACACGTAATACACAGAAATATGAACTGCCTGTAGTTGGTGGCAACCAGCAGTGCCTTCTTGTCACGGAAGTACACTCCACCTCTGAAGGCAGATGCCACAAATGCCCGTGTCTATAGCTTTCAAGTGTCATGTGTGTTCTCTAATTTCTACTCCTCTCTTGTACTTCTGTAAGTGCCGATCGATTCACATGAACTTGTTTGTTGGTTACGTCACGTAGTGGAGTTTTAAACTGTATGTTATCCATAAAAAAACAAACGATGTAGTTTCCTATAGTGCACTAAAGGTCGGAGCCCTGTATTAGCAAATACACACATACATACATAAATGCATCGACGACAGTTATTGGAATATTGAACTTTCCTGTCATGTGTGTACTTTTAATATCCTGACATTTGAATTCATTGTTAGTCTATGTGTATGTGTGTGTGGTGGGGGGGGGGGGTCGTGAGAGGGGGGGGGGTGGGTAGTTTCTGTCTGTCTGTCTGTAGATAGGTAGGCAGGCAGGCTGGCAGGCAGGCTGTCAGATATTATGCACCTACCTATATACTTACGTTTCCGTCCGTCCGTCCGTCCGTCTGTCTGTCTGTCTGTCTGTCTGTCTGTCTGTCTGTCTGTCGGTCGGTCGGTCGGTTGGTCGGTCGGTCGGTCGGTCGGTCTGTCTGTCTGTCTGTCTGTCTGTCTGTCTGTCTGTCTGTCTGTCTAATGTATTTGTGTGCATCCGCCCGTCTTTCTGTTCACCCTTCTGTCTGTCTGATTGGACACACACACACACACACACACACACACACACACACACAATAAATGTAGCATCGTCATCACGAGCTCTGCCAACTAAAGTAGACGTCCATGTCTCTCCACAGACCTCGGTCGCTTGCGGATCAACTCTTGTGATGGTACTCCTCCATTCCACCATCCCAGGACATCCAGCATCATTTGTCTCGGTCTGCCTCTGATCTCACTGATCGTTCCCGTCGTGAAGATATTATTATACGCCTTCATTCTCCTGATATGACCACAGATTGCTGGCTGTTTACCTCTTTCTTGTGGTTGGATATAAGGTTCTGCTTCCAACAGTCTCTTCCGGTCAGTCTGTGTTAATGACTCTGTCAGTTCAAGTTATTTGCAGGAATCAATATTTCAGTTGCTTTCAAGATCTTATCAATATGTTCATTCAGCTTCCACGATTCGCTGCCAAGTAAATGTACGAAGGAAAGTCATTAAGTAACAGGAGTTTTAGTATACTGTGCATAGAATAGTATGGAACACGGAACATTTTATTTTGGGACACAAACTGGCCCTTAAGAAATATCCCATGAAGGGGTCGCGAGGATGGTGACGTTTGCGCAATAGCGATGACAAAATGGATGCCCACTATCGACTTGCACCGTGGAAGAATAACGAGGCGATATTCACTTGTTGTTGTGTGATCAGCAAGTCGGAAACCTTGTGAAATATTCAGAAACATGATGATTCAGTATGGAGATCATTGTTTACGACAGGAGAGAGTGTGTGAATGGGCAGAAAGATTTCAAAATAGAAGACATGACAACGCCTGTTACTTAATGACTCTCTCTCTCTCTCTCTCTCTCTCTCTCTCTCTCTCTCTCTCTCTCTCTCTCTCTCTCTCTCGCTCTCTCTCTCTCCTCTCACCAAATGCCAACCAGAGAGACACCCAACCAAGGAGGAAAGATGCTCTGTACGTCAGGCACCAACTATTACCTACAAATATCCAGTTCGCTGTGTGTCGCGGCAAGCACTTGGCGGTATAGTGATCGCCCATCGGCAGAAGTATCGAGTGAAATCCAGATCAAAAAGCTCATGCGGACTCCAAATAGCCCCGGGACTCCGATATCGAGCTGCTTGTGCCGCTAGAGGTCGCCTATCAATGCGCGCGTCGGTCGATGTGGGGTTCTTTATGATCAGCCATTTCTGGAAGTATGATCTCATGTTCCACTAAGTTTACGTTCTCTTTGGGGGAGGAGTGGAAAAAATATAGTACATTCAAGCGGTTCGTGATTTGGAGCTAGTTGCAGTAAAGTAATGTCAATCGAAGGTTGTAATAACATCTTTAATTTCAACGTTGTTGCTGTTCTTTAAAAAAAAAAAAAAAAAATTGGCAAACGATGACACTCTTATACTGTGCACGAAATGGCACGAGGTTTTTTTTTTTTCGTGTCTGTTTGTTAGTTCCGAAGCGCTCAGGTTAGGTATGGGTGTCAAGCAACGTCACTTCATCGGGGAAAACAGAGCATTCTAAAGATGGGACCATGAAAAAAATACAAGACACGAGATTCTAAACCAGTGGTCTACAAACTGTTCAGTCTTAAGGCGTTTAAAGTGGTCTTTTACTTAACTTACACATTGTGTCCCCCCCCCCCTCCCCCCATGCGTACCAAAGTAGGGAACTCCGTGTCCATGCCATCCTGACATATTGGGATAACGGCGCTAGAACCATATTTTCTGGACCAATCAGCGCTCGACAGGTCATGTGATCAGTAACAAACTGGCCAGTTTCATCATCATCATCAAGTGCCGTGCCGGCTGGCGTAGGCGTTCATGGCTCTCCATAGATCTCGGTCTTTGGTTTTCTGGATCAACTCTGGTGCTGATATTCCTCCATGCCACCGTCTCAATCCATCCAGCATCACTTCTCTTGGTCTACCTCTGCCTCTCTTCCCCTCGATCTTTCCAGTTGTTACGATGTTCTCCAATGCCTCTCTTCTCATCACGTGACCGAAGAAAGATGTTTGTCTCTGTCTTATTGTTGTATATAATGTTCTAGTTTCATTAGCCTGTTTCAGGCAGTCGTCGTTAGTTACTCTGGCAGTCCAAGGAATTCGCAACATTCGTCTCAGGAACCACATCTCTGTTGCTTCCTCTGTGATCTTCCTCTGAGACAAATCTAGAGCCATATGGTCACTAAAGTAATCCCACATGCAGGGCCGGATTTAGACTTGATAAAGCCCTAAGCTATTTGAAATATGGGGCCCTTTATAAGGGGCCCCTTTATGGGGCCCGGTTATCGGTAATGCAAACCCTAGGCAAATAGCGCTTTGTTCTTCCAAAAGACGCGCTAAAACATATTGGGTGAAGAGTATGGGACGTCCCGGACCTGCAGCATTGGGACTAATAATGCTGCAGTATATTTAAGTATACATATATGACAATTGCTGCAGTATATTTAAGTATACATATATGACAATTGCTGCAGTATATTTAAGTATACATATATGACAATTGCTGCAGTATATTTAAGTATACATATATGACAATTGCTGCAGTATATTTAAGTATACATATATGACAATTGCTGCAGTATATTTAAGTATACATATATGACAATTTGTAGGTTATGTTCTCCACCTTCACGACGGTAGGCAGAGGATCTCTATTTTCAGGAGACAATGGCTACGGTCACTGACCAGTATGGTCACTGCTAGGAAGGAAAGCAATGGCAAACTACCTTCTTTATAGATGCCAAGAAAATCATGTTGTGTGAAATCATCGATAATCAGAGAAACGGCGTAAATGGGTGCTCCATAGGAGCAGCCTCGCCCGGTAGGGATAGTCATGCGCACCAGGTGACTCCAGACCGTCAACAGGCTACTAGGTGCAACAGATTAATATCATTGAAAGTAGGAACTTGGAACGTTAGAACAATGAATGCAGATGGAAAATTAGAAAACATCAAAAAAGAAATGGGGAGAGAGAAGATTAACATATTAGGAGTATCGGAAACGAGATGGAAAGGAGCAGTGATAAGGACAGGAGAGGATTGTAAGATTATTTACTCTGGGGGAGAAGAACAGCAAAGAGGTGTAGCCATTATATTAGATAAGCAAACATCAAATTCTGTCAAAGGATATCATGCTGTGTCAGACAGAGTCCTATTAGTAAAATTAAACGGAAGACCTTTTAAAATAAATGTCATTCAAGTATATGCCCCAACAAGTGAAAGCAGTGAAGAAAGCATAGAGGAATTTTATAATGACGTGGAGTCTGCTTTGAAGAACTGCAAAAAATCAGAAATAAATATCATAATGGGTGATTTCAACGCAAAAATAGGACAGCAAGGCGATGGATGCAGTGTAGGCAACCATGGTTTGGGAGAGAGAAATGAAAGAGGATACAGACTTGTAGAATGGGCAAAAGAACAAGAAATGGTTGTAGGAAACACCTGGTTTAAACAGCATCCTAGAAGATTATGGACATGGAGGAGTCCAGACAGCAGAATTAAAAACCAGATAGATTACATCCTGATTAGCAAAAGGTTTCGAAATGCGTTAACAGTCGTAAAAACAGTTCCAAATGCAGAATGTTACAGTGATCACAGATTAATTACAGGCACATTGAGGGTAAAGTTAAAGAAAGTCAAGTATACAGCAGGAAACCCTAAATATGACTTGTGCAAATTGAAAACTGACAAAGAAATACAAGATAATTTTAACATAGAAGTAAAGAACAAATTTGATATATTGTCTGATCTAGAGATCCTGTTTCAAGATGTAGATGATCAATGGGAAACGATGAAGAATTCAATCAGCTGCGCAGCAGAAAAAAATTATTCCAAAAGTAAAGAAAGTGGGCCGTAAAACATGGATGACTGAAGAAATTTTACAACTAATGGAAACAAGAAGACAGAACAAAAATAATCCTGCAAAATATGAAGAAATTCACAGAAAAGTGAGAACCTTATGTAAGGAGGCAAAAGAAACATGGCTTGAGAAAAATTGCAGAGAAATTGAAAAACAACACAACAGTAACAATGCGAAACTAATGCACAAAAGAATTCAGGAGCTTACTAATCAAAGAACACGTACATCAGCAGGCTGCCTAAAGACAAAAGATGGAAGAGTCATAATAGAAAAAGATCAGATATTACATGAATGGTCAGATTACGTGAAAAACCTGTATGACGATAACAGAGACGAACAGTATGATGTTCAAAATAATAATGAAGGACCAGCAATTTTGAAGATGGAGGTTCAGAATGCTCTTAACCATATGAAATCTGGCAAGACCCCCGGTTCAGACAGCGTCACAACGGAAATAATTAATGCTTTAGAAGAATATGGAATAGATCAAGTTACCAGTCTGCTTAATACAATATATGATACTGGAAATATACCTCAGGAGTTATGTAATTCTGTATTTATTGCAATCCCAAAGAAATCAGGAGCCTTGGAATGTGATCAACATCGAACAATTAGTATAATGAGTCACATCACGAAGATTTTGCTAAGAATTATCATGCAAAGAGTTAGGAGGAAAATACAACCTAAAATAAGAGAAGAACAACCAAATCAGCCAACATCCAGCCATCCATGAACTGGCCTACACAGAGCACGGCCTACATGACTGTGGGCCTATACCCCGCTAGCAGTCTCTAATGCAAGAGAAGAAGTGGAGTGTGACTGACCCGCTGTCACGCCTTGAGGCTTCTGTGTATATGATGCTAACCCCGTACTGTCAACATCAATCGGCACTCTATAGGTGCTGTGAAAAATATCACGTGGGTGCCTTTATATCTCAGAATATTTCATGGAACTTATTTTAGACTGCGTCTATATATCAGCCCAAGTCAATTTCAAAATGAACATCGGCAGGCAAGCAAAATGGCCATGGCGCCACTGATGTTCCTATGATCATGTGTGAGTGACAATAATGTCTTTATATTAAGCCACAATATCAAACGTCCACAATCTACACGAGGACCGTTTGTGGTACAGAGCTGATCCACGACTCTGGTGATCGTGTAAGATGGCGAAACATAACCGCCCACGCTTATCGGCATGGCACATGATGATGTGAGTTTGTGCTAACAAAAGTCTTCTGAAGGGTTGAATTATCATGTGACTGTTCACGACTCGCTCACTATCTTTATATCACAGAGAAGTGTGACTGGTTGAGAATGCTGTGGAAGACTTAACTTTAACTCTTTAGTTATCAACAGACTTCAACTCAACGTCGACAATTAACTATTTCTTTATCAACAGACTACAACTCAGTGTCCATATCTAATTATTTCTTTACAGACAGACTACAACTCAATGTCCAAATTTAACTATTTCATTGTCAACAGACCAGTGGCGTGCAAAGCGCGGGGGGGGGGGGGTGCGACGGCCCCGGGCATCCAGCCGGGAGGGGGGCATCCAATTAGGGAGAGGGGGCAGCACAGTGCACTGGGAGGGGAGAAGGAATGAATTAGGGAAAGAACAATTTAGGGGCATCCAATCAAGGGGTTGGCCCCGAGCTTCAAAGAACCTCTGCATTCCACTGCAACAGACTACAACTCAATGTCCACATTTAACTATTTCCTTACCAGCAGACTACAACTCGGTGTCCAGAAATTCGTATTTAATTATCAACACACTACAAATTCAGTGTCCAGAATGTGGTATTTAATTATTAACAGATTACAACTCCGTGTCCATAATTTGGTAGTCAATTATTAACAGACTACAACTCAAAGTCCAGATTTAACAATCTCATTATCAACAGACTACAACTAAGAGTTCGGATTCAGATTTTCCATTACCAAAAGACTCAAACCTAATACTCAGATTTATGTATTTCATTCTCAACAGATTACAACCCGATTAGAGGAATTCAATGCCGACCACACTCCAACAGTAGAATTGGGTCGGGGGAGAAGTCTATATGCCGACCACACTCTAACAATAGAACTGGGTCGGGAGAGTCTCCGTGGCGAAGTGGTCAAGCCGTTTGACTCGGGCTCCGAAGTTGTGGGTTCGATTCCGGGCCGCGTCCTTCGGTTCACGAGTGAAATTTTTCGGAGATTCCTGTGGTAGAACTGGGTCAGGAGAGAAGTCTATATGCCGACCACACTCCAACAGTAGAACTGGGTCAGGAGAGAAGTCTATATGCCGACCACACTCCAACAGTAGAACTGGGTCAGGAGAGAAGTCTATATGCCAACCACACTCCAACAGTAGAACTGGGTCAGGAGAGAAGTCTATATGCCAACCACACTCCAACAGTAGAACTGGGACAGGAGAGAAGTCTATATGCCAACCACACTCCAACAGTAGAACTGGGTTGGGAGAGAAGTCTATATGCCAACCACACTCCAACAGTAGAACAAAACTGGGTCGGGAGAGAAATCTATATGCCAACCACAGTCCAACAGTAGAACAAAACTGGGTCGGGAGAGAAGTCTATATGCCGACCACACTCCAACAGTAGAACTGGGTCGGGAGAGAAGTCTATATGCCGACCACACTCCAACAGTAGAACTGGGTTGGGAGAGAAGTCTATATGCCGACCAAACTCCAACAGTAGAACTGGGTCAGGAGAGAAGTCTATATGCCAACCACACTCCAACAGTAGAACTGGGTCGGGAGAGAAGTCTATATGCCGACCACACTCTAACAGTAGAACTGGGCCGGGAGAGAAATCTATATGCCAACCACAGTCCAACAGTAGAACAAAACTGGGTCGGGAGAGAAGTCTATATGCCAACCACACTCCAACAGTAGAACTGGGTCGGGAGAGAAGTCTATATGCCGACCACACTCTAACAGTAGAACTGGGCCGGGAGAGAAATCTATATGCCAACCACAGTCCAACAGTAGAACAAAACTGGGTCGGGAGAGAAGTCTATATGCCAACCACACTCCAACAGTAGAACAAAACTGGGTCGGGAGAGAAGTCTATATGCCGACCACAGTCCAACAGTAGAACAAAACTGGGTCAGGAGAGAAATCTATATGCCAACCACAGTCCAACAGTAGAATAAAACTGGGTCAGGAGAGAAATCTATATGCCGACCACAGTCCAACAGTAGAACTGGGTCAGGAGAGAAATCTATATGCCAACCACACTCCAACAGTAGAATAAAACTGGGTCAGGAGAGAAATCTATATGCCGACCACACTCTAACAGTAGAACTGGGTCAGGAGAGAAGTCTATATGCCGACCACAGTCCAACAGTAGAACAAAACTGGGTCAGGAGAGAAATCTATATGCCAACCACACTCCAACAGTAGAATAAAACTGGGTCAGGAGAGAAGTCTTATATGCCGACCACACTCTAACAGTAGAACTGGGTCGGGAGAGTCTCCGTGGCGAAGTGGTCAAGCCGTTTGACTCGGGCTCCGAAGGTTGTGGGTTCGATTCCGGTCCGCGTCCTTCGGTTCACGAGTGAAATTTTTCGGAGATTCGTGTGGGTCGTCGCAAGAGCTACTGAGTTCATGCTTTGTGAGACGCTTTCCGCGCTGCGAAAAGAGACTGAGCCATATGGGATAAAACCCGGTGCAATGAAGTCGACCATGTCGACTTTTAAGCGACTTTTAAAAGGAAATATATAAATGGAGTGGCTATAAAGATTTGAAATGTAGAGTTCTTCGTGGGGGAAAATTAACAGATAAATTTTGGGGGAGGGGAGAGGCTCTCACACACACACACACACACACACACAAGCACGCACGCACACACACACACACACACACACACACACACACACACACACACAAACCAATAGTACGACATGGATGCTTTTTGCGCCATTATTATTCTGACTGCTTGTGGGCTGAATTGTGGAGACAATATTGTGATGACAACAGTAACTACGCCACAACTGGCATTCAGAGCCTTGATAAAGCAACTTGATTGTGTGAATTGTGCCGACGACATTGCACTCCTGTCACTCATGAAACCAGATGCAAGTTAAACTAAACACACTCGATCGGAGGTTACAACAAGTAGGTCTAACAATGCATAGAGGAAAGACAACAGTAACGCGATTATATCAAGCAAATAAATACCCGATCTTTCTTGGTAAAACCTAACTCTAATAGGTAGAATCATACACCTATTTAGATATCAATGTAGACAAAGATGAGAGAACCGATACAGATATTCAATAACAATTAAAAGAAAAAATAAAATAAAAGAGGAGCTTCCACGACACTTAGAAATGTGTGGAAGACCAAAGACATTAAACTTAGCCCAAAACTTCTGATAGTTAACTTACAACATTTCTAAAATGTGTGCCTCTGGTATACACAATTTTACATCATGGTGGTGTGAGCTGTGGGAGACGAGCGCTTATAAAGATATCCGTGAATGAAGAAACTGATCCTTAACCACACCCAATAACTGTGGGAGACTGGAGCACTTATGAAGATATCCGTGAATGAAGAAAGTGCTCCTTAATCACAGCCAATGACTGTGGGAGACTGAAGCAGGTATGAAGATAACCGTGAAAACCACAAACATTTAACATGAGAGAAAGAGAGAGAGAGAGAGAGAGAGAGAGAGAGAGAGAGAGAGAGAGAGAGAGAGAGAGAGAGAGAGAGAAAGAGAGAGAGAGAGAGAGAGAAGCGGGGAGAGAGAGAGAGAGAGAGAGAGAAAGGGGGGGGAGGGGGATTTGGGGGAGGGGGGGGGTCAGAGAAAGACACACAGACGGACTGACAGACCGATCGGCTGATTTATCGATATATCGACGGACGAACAGGCAGTTAAGTTAGTTGCATATTCTTTACAGGACGTAGCAGTCGATTCCAGCATTTTTGGGCTGTTTGTGATTCCTGGGCAAGCTTATATTCAGTAGTTTGCCTTGCTTTCTGAAACGACCGGCACCTATACCAATGTATGGAAATACCAACGTAAGGCGATCTGCTTCCAAATCGCCAGCAGCTGTGTTTCAAACGCGGTATGCAGTATTGCGAATTGAATTCGTAATCCTTCGCTACAAAGTGGGCCGCAAACAGACAGGCAGACTGAAGTACAGAAAAGCGGGAACTGTAGAGAAAATATTAAGAGGTGACCTTTATTACAGCCGCAAACACCAGCTCAACATAGGCTAAATATGGCTGGCGGCTTTCGTTAATTATTAATGGGGTTGTTAGAAGCTGTAAGAATCCACGTACAGCTATCGACCAATCACCGCTGTCAGCACGGTCAGGCAGAATTATTACACAAATAAGAACCAGCGTTGCGTAAAAGTACAACCCGTAGATCATTGTCTGCGACGATCCACGGGAAGTAACGGGAGATCAAAGATGGTTTTGTATTCAGAAGCGCCGATTCTTACAGTCTGAGCATCCAACAAAACACCAGTTACCTTAGTCACGTTGGTTGGACGGAGTCGCAGTGATCTTTTTCCCAGGATCTTTTTTCTCGTGGACTTCTAGTAATAAATTTCCCCTGGTCTCTGGGTAGTGAGATCGGACGCCCGTGTGTATTGTTGCGCACGTAAAAAATCCCTTGGCAGTTGGAAATCGAAAAAGAGTAGCCTAACGGCGCTGCCCGCGCAAAATTTCGAGTTAAAAATCTACCCAAAGTATTTCGGGATCCTCGCCGGTGCTACGGAGTTCGTGCACTGAGCTGAGTTTCTCCAGACTCAGGCTTTCAGTTAGGAGTAGAACGGAGCACTTATGGGTTGCACCCGTGTGCCGTGATATTGATCGTCGACTAAACTAAACTAATTGAGTCGCAGTGATATAGTGAACCGCGCGTCTGCTGTCACGACAATTACCCGGCTTCTAGTAGCCAACAGTAGCAGAATGATCTAGTTTCCGTTCAGTGTGTCTCTGTGGTCGACCTAGCCTCATGACATGTATGTTTGTGTTGTTTGTCCATCAAGAATGATGATGATCATTCATTTCATCCAGTGGGGTTGAAAGTATGCAGCCGTGAGTTCTAAGATGGCTGATAAGGCCTATTTTGGCTCGAAATGTTCTTTGACAATGTGGGCAAAGACTACTTGACGTTCCAGGAGAAGGATCATCTGCAGTGATTTTTCTGTGCAGCCTTTTCTTCACAGCTCTTGAAGTCCTGGTTGCTTGACAAGTAACCGCACCTTTGCGTAATGATGTACGCCACGAATTTCGGTCTTTGGCAGCAGTCTCCCAGGTGTCATGATGAACTCCATAAGCTTTCAGGGTGATTTTCAGAGCGTTTCCTCTAGCAGCTTTTGGAAGCGTTTGCCAAAACGCAGCTCGTCGTAAAAAATTCTTTTTGGGAGTCTGTGATTTGGCATGCGAGTTAAGTGACCAGTCAGCGAATCTGGTCCTTCATTAGGTTAGTGTTGATACTGGGCATGGACGCTCTTTCTATGATATGATATGTATACCCGATAACTCTGGGAATTGTCTGGGAAAGACAGGGGGAGGGAATTAGTGATGCTACCACAGTATGTCCTGACCTAGAATGTGTGGAGGGTGGAGGGACTGCCACGAGCTATGTTTATCTCCCCTGGGTGGTTATGATCTACGTGACTATTGGGTAGGGATTAGAGGTAGTGTTAAATGAGTGTTGCTAATTAATTGATGGTGTCCACATATCATGTAAATAAAATGAAGCTTAATTTGAAACTGAGTAGAGTTATTTACTATCAGTGGTCAGTTACATGCCGGCGGACAGATAATTAATTTGCGTTAATTAACATAGAAAAATTAGCTGCATCACTGTTTACTTTTTCCATGAAACAGACAGCTGGAAACAAAATCATCATCGGTGGTACCATTTTAAGGGAAATAGTCAACCAGAAGTAACATTTCGCACCAGAATGACTTGAAGAAAAAAAAAAACATTCAAACAAAAGCCAGAAGAAAACTCGCTATGATGAGAAAATGTAATGGTCACACCTGGGAAGCAAATAAACATATAATCAGAAAAGTTTAAAAGTAAAGCAAACGACCCACATAGAATATGGCCTCCAGCACGGCGGGCAGCTGCCAGCTACATTACACAACTTACATAGGGTCAACATCGGATACTCGGACTTACCATAGAAGCAATGAAATCCACACAAACATGTAACACTGGAAACAATGGATATAGTGCAAACACTACAGCTACCGAAAGATACTGAACGGACAAATCAAGGGGAACCATGCCTTTGTTGCCCCATCTAATGGGGAACCGTGTCGGCGTAGTGACTAGACGCTTGCCTGCCCGTCCGGTGGTCGTGGGTTGGAATCCGTGTTACGGCGATTCTGTTAATGGATCTGGGCTCCCAGATGGTCACAGCTTAAAGTGAGGACAGGACAATGCTTGTGTGGCGGTCGGAGGGACCCTGGCTACACCACTACATAGAGTGCCGATTGGTCTACAATTGGTCTAGAAATAGACATCTAGCACCATATACCCAGTCCATCTTAAAGCGTGTCCAATGGTCCTTTACTTACGTTGACAATCATCTAATGGAAGAAAGATTCAATGATGTCGCAAAAGGCTGAAAAGAGGTAGTTTCATCCAGTATTGCCAGATAAACCTACCAACTCTATGTTACCAATGCCAAACCTGGACAATGACAGAAAACGAGAAAAGAAAAATCACAACAACAGAAATGAGATTCCTGAGAAGAATACTCAACGTATCAAGAAGAGATAAGATCAGAAATGAAGAAATCAAGACTAAAGTGGGGGTTATAGCTGCACTAGATTTTATTAGAAGGCAGCAAGTCAAATGGTTTGGCCATGCAAGTAGGTTACCAGTCAACAGCATACCACAACATGCAATGATGTACAGACCAGGGGGAAGCAGAGGAAGAGGTTGACCATGTAAATGATGGACGGAGGGAATAACAGAGTTATACTTCACCTCGACACCGCAAGGTACAAGAGGAACATGATGAGATGAGATGAGATTGCCAAATAAAATTGTTCTGTTAACGCTAGTAACTTGGCCAGACGAGACCTGTATAAAACTAATGATTCAAATAGAACTAAAGGAGAGGGAGACCTAACCACACACGGAGAGGAGAATTAGAGACAAATAAATATTACAGGGAGGACATTGAAGGGGCTGCAGGAGACTACGACGGTAGGGTCACCTGAGTTGGTTGGCGTACTATGTTCCAGTAACTAACTAACTAACTAGTAACTAAATAGGGAGGAGGAGGAGGAGGAGGAGGAGGAGAAGAAGAAGAAGAAGAAGAAGAAGAAGAAGAAGAAGAAGAAGAAGAAGAAGAAGAAGAAGAAGAAGAAGAAGAAGAAGAAGAAGAAGAAGAAGAAGAAGAAGAAGAAGAAGAAGAAGAAGAAGAAGAAGAAGAAGAAGAAGAAGAAGAAGAAGAAGAAGAAGAAGAAGAAGAAGAAGAAGAAGAAGAAGAAGAAGAAGAAGAAGACGAAGAAGACGAAGAAGAAGAAGAAGAAGAAGAAGAAGAAGAAGAAGAAGAAGAAGAAGAAGAAGAAGAAGAAGAAGAAGAAGAAGAAGAAGAAGAAGAAGAAGAAGAAGAAGAAGAAGAAGAAGAGAAGAAGAAGAATATAACTGAGAATAGCAAATCGGGGCCATTTTGATTATGCATAGCCACGCCAATATTGGATGCGCATACAGACAGAGGTTCACCAATGAATGCTGTAACAAACTAAGGCGCCTGATGAACACGCAAGATACCCAGACATTCAGTGGAATTAGCATATAAACTGGGGAGTATTGAGGCAAATACAAGACTCCCCGGTCAGAGCAATACTAGCTACAGTTGAAGACCTCGTGGCGTCAGCATGCATACATCGAGGCAATGATCTAGGGAGGCGGGCAGGGGGACGATCACGTCGTAGATGGATTCAGACTGTGACACATAATTTACACATGACAGCACCAGATAGATAATTTACACATGGCAGCACCAGATAGATAATTTACACATGACAGCACCAGATAGATAATTTACACATGACAGCACCAGATAGATAATTTACACATGACAGGAACAGATAGATAACTTACACATGACAGGAACAGATAGATAATTTACGCATGACAGCACCAGATAGATAATTTACACATGACAGAAAAAGATAGATAATTTACACATGACAGCAACAGATAGATGTTTGTTGTTGTTGTTGGATGAAGAATGACTTGCGCGATGACTTGGATTAAAGTGAGGAAGAGTTGTGCAATTCGTCGACCTCACTCTCTCGCCTGAGTCCATCTGAGTCCAGTGGCAAGACAAGTCGAGATGACTGGAGACGAATACAGGTGCAGTGGATGACCAGGGCGCTCTACGTTCCTTGCCGTGCTCATTACGTTCCACAACGCTTTGCAGGTAAACGCCGTCTTGCCCGTTGAATCAGGAATGATTTCTTCCGCGCAGTATGCCGAATCCTGTCTTCACATGCTGGGTAAGCATACCCTAGTTTACCGCTTGGTTTGACACCAAATCGGCTACCCATGCCTGGTTTAGCCAGCCTCTCACAGCTGTTGCCCGGGGGGTGGCCGCTGTCGCATGCTGACAGCTACTAGGAGCCACAGGCACGAGCTGGGTGTCAGGCTTGGACCAGTGGGGGGTGGGTCCTGAAAAGGACATGAGAGTCATCCTTACCAAAGGTGCTACCAATGCCTGACACCCCGTACCCCCTAACAGATAATTTACACATGACATCAATAGATAATTTACACATGACAGCAACAGATAGATAATTTACACATGACAGAAAAAGATAGATAATTTACACATGACAGCAACAGATAGATAATTTACACGTGACAGCAACAGGTAGATAATGTACACATAACATCAATAGATAATTTACACATGACAGCAATAGATGGACAATTTGCACATGACATCAATAGATAATTTACACATGACAGCACCGGATAAATAATTTACACACGACAGCAATAGATAGATAATTTACACATGACATCAATAGATAATTTACACATGACAGCAATAGATGGACAATTTACACATGACAGCAATATATAGATAATTTACATATGACAGGAACAGATCGATAATTTACATATGACAGCACCAGATAAATAATTTACACATGGAGCAACACATAGATAATTTACACATGACAGCAACACATAGATAATTTATACATACCGGCAACACATAGATAATTTACACATGACAGCAACAGAGATTATTTACACATGACGACAACAGAGATTATTTACACATGACGACAACAGATATATCATTTACACATGACAGCAACAGATAGATAATTTACACACGACAGGAACAGATAGATAATTTACACATACCAGCAACAGATAGATAATTTATACATGACAGCAATAGATAGATAATTTACACATGACAGTAATAGAAAATAATTTACACATGACAGCAACAGATAGATAATTTACACATGACAGCAATAGATAGATAATTTACACATGACAACAGAGATTATTTACACATGACGACAACAGATAGATAATTTACACATGACAGCAATAGATAGATAATTTACACATGACAGTAATAGAAAATAATTTACACATGACAGGAACAGATAGATAATTTACACATACCAGCAAAAGATAGATAATTTACACATGACGACAACAGAGATTATTTACACATGACGACAACAGATAGATAATTTACACATGACAGGAACAGATAGATAATTTACACATGACAGCAACAGATAGATAATTTACACATGACGACAACAGAGATTATTTACACATGACGACAACAGATAGATAATTTACACATGACAGGAACAGATAGATAATTTACAAATACTAGCAACAGATAGATAATTTACACATGACAGGAACACACAGATAATTTATACATGACAGAAATTGATAGATACTTAACACAGGAATTATAGAAGTCTACAGAAGTTGAAAAAGCCGACATGAATTGCAGAAGTCTACAGCATTTGCAGAAGTCTACATGAATTGCAGAAGTCTACAGTAATTGTAGAAGTCTACGGTAATTGTAGAAGTCTACGGTAATTGTAGAAGTCTGCAGTAATTGTAGAAGTCTACGGTAATTATAGAAGTCTACAGTAATTATAGAAGTCTACAGTAATTATAGAAGTCTACAGTAATTGTAGAAGTCTATGGTAATTATAGAAGTCTACAGTAATTGTAGAAGTCTACGGTAATTATAGAAGTCTACAGTAATTATAGAAGTCTACAGTAATTATAGAAGTCTACAGTAATTGTAGAAGTCTACAGTAATTATAGAAGTCTACAGTAATTGTAGAAGTCTATGGTAATTATAGAAGTCTACAGTAATTGTAGAAGTCTACAGTAATTATAGAAGTCCACAGTAATTGTAGAAGTCTACGGTAATTGTAGAAGTCTACAGTAATTATAGAAGTCTACAGTAATTATAGAAGTCTACGGTAATTGTAGAAGTCTACGAAATTGTAGAAGTATACAGTAATTGTAGAAGTCTATGGTAATTGTAGAAGTCTGCGGTAATTGTAGAAGTCTACGGTAATTGTAGAAGTCTACGGTAATTGCAGAAGTCTACAGTAATTGTAGAAGTCTACGGTAATTGTAGAAGTCTACAGTAATTATAGAAGTCTACGGTAATTGTAGAAGTCTACAGTAATTATAGAAGTCTACAGTAATTGTAGAAGACTACGGTAATTGTAGAAGTCTACAGTAATTATAGAAGTCTACGGTAATTGTAGAAGTCTACAGTAATTGTAGAAGTCTACAGTAATTATAGAAGTATACAGTAATTGTAGAAGTCTACGGTAATTATAGAAGTCTACAGTAATTATAGAAGTCTACGGTAATTGCAGAAGTCTGCGGTAATTGTAGAAGTCTACAGTAATTATAGAAGTCTACAGTAATTGTAGAAGTCTACAGTAATTATAGAAGTCTACAGTAATTGTAGAAGTCTACGGTAATTATAGAAGTCTACAGTAATTATAGAAGTCTACAGTAATTATAGAAGTCTACAGTAATTGTAGAAGTCTACAGTAATTATAGAAGTCTACAGTAATTGTAGAAGTCTATGGTAATTATAGAAGTCTACAGTAATTGTAGAAGTCTACAGTAATTATAGAAGTCCACAGTAATTGTAGAAGTCTACGGTAATTGTAGAAGTCTACAGTAATTATAGAAGTCTACAGTAATTATAGAAGTCTACGGTAATTGTAGAAGTCTACGAAATTGTAGAAGTATACAGTAATTGTAGAAGTCTATGGTAATTGTAGAAGTCTGCGGTAATTGTAGAAGTCTACGGTAATTATAGAAGTCTACAGTAATTATAGAAGTCTACAGTAATTGTAGAAGTCTACGGTATTTGTAGAAGTCTACGGTAATTGTAGAAGTCTACGGTAATTGCAGAAGTCTACGGTAATTGTAGAAGTCTACGGTAATTGTAGAAGTCTACGGTAATTGTAGAAGTCTACGGTAACTGTAGAAGTATACAGTAATTGTAGAAGTCTATGGTAATTGTAGAAGTCTACAGTAATTGTAGAAGTCTATGGTAATTGTAGAAGTCTACAGTAATTGTAGAAGTCTATGGTAATTATAGAAGTCTACTGTAATTGTAGAAGTCTACGGTAATTATAGAAGTCTACAGTAATTATAGAAGTCTACAGTAATTGTAGAAGTCTATGGTAATTGTAGAAGTCTACGGTAATTGTAGAAGTCTACGGTAATTGTAGAAGTCTATGGTAATTGTAGAAGTCTATGGTAATTGTAGAAGTCTACGGTAATTGTAGAAGTCTACGGTAATTGTAGAAGTATACAGTAATTGTAGAAGTCTATGGTAATTGCAGAAGTATACAGTAATTGTAGAAGTCTACAGTAATTGTAGAAGTCTACGGTAATTGTAGACGTATACAGTAATTGTAGAAGTCTACGGTAACTGTAGAAGTCTACAGTAATGATAGAAGTCTACAGTAATTATAGAAGTCTACGGTAATTGTAGAAGTCTACGGTAATTGTAGAAGTCTACAGTAATTGTAGAAGTCTACAGTAATTGTAGAAGTCTACAGTAATTGTAGAAGTCTACAGTAATTGTAGAAGTCTACAGTAATTGTAGAAGTCTACAGTAATTGTAGAAGTCTACAGTAATTGTAGAAGTCTACAGTAATTGTAGAAGTCTACAGTAATTGCATAAGTCTAAGGTAATTGTAGAAGTCTACAGTAATTATAGAAGTCTACAGTAATTATAGAAGTCTACGGTAATTGTAGAAGTCTACGGTAATTGTAGAAGTCTATGGTAATTGTAGAAGTCTACAGTAATTGCATAAGTCTACGGTAATTGCGTAAGTCTACGGTAATTGTAGAAGTCTACGGTAATTGTAGAAGTCCACGGTAATTGTAGAAGTCTACGGTAATTGTAGAAGCCTACAGTAATTGTAGAAGTCTACGGTAATTATAGAAGTCTACGGTAATTATAGAAGTCTACAGTAATTATAGAAGTCTACGGTAATTGTAGAAGTCTACGGTAATTGTAGAAGTCTACGGCGGTAATTGTAGAAGTTTACGGTAATTGTAGAAGTCTACGGTAATTGTAGAAGTCTACGGTAATTGCAGAAGTATATAGGAATTGCTGAATTCTACAGGAATTGCAAAAGTCTCCAGGAATTGCAGACGTCTGCGAGAATTGCATAAGTCTGCAAGAATTGCAGAAGACAGTGCAGTTCATGCAGTTAACAATGTTCTTTAAATAGGCAGGTTCCAAAACGAAGACCTGGAAGACTTTTCCTAGCTGTTATTATATCATTATTGGTTCATTTCCCTGTGACATTGTCCCATTCATTCAATTCACAAGTGGCTTGCTTGCTTGCTTGTGTTCGTTGGCTTGAGCTCCAACGTGAAGTCCTGTATGTCAGATGAAGGCATCCTGTTGTCCAACATCAGTGTGATGTCATACAGGACCTGAGGTTTGCGTGAGTATCCGTTGTCCCATGTCTGGCTTATTGGTGTGCAGACTGGTGGTTCCTCGCCGTACAGGCAGACACTCTCCGACTTCGGAGGAAATTCACAAGTGGAATACATGACTGACGTGGTCTGTGATTTCTGTTGGCCTAGCCTGGGGTTCTTATAAGGTTAAATGCGTACGATTACGCTTGTTGTTTCTCTTCAGGGTCTTACTACCTTATTAGTTGACACTATAGTCTGCTAAGTGCGCAGTTGTAACAGATCTAACACCAGTGTATTGTCAAACGCAACATGCTTTCGTGCTAAACAAGAGTGATAGTTCACAAATAATAAACACACGTATTTTGTTTGGCGCTCATAGAAGCAGAAGTAGAGACCAGGGGAAGCACTAGACAACACACATGTGAAAACTATAGTTACTCATGGGGATTCAAACCAAATGACGACAACGTCTGGCTGCAGGAACACGTCTACTGGCATGACCAACTAGGCACCCCATAAATAAGGTGTCTTCTTTAGCAAGGTTTGTCATCCACATGAACCCACAGCTATGGGGTATGGGCAGAACTCGTATCTAATCGTTGAAATAGCACCACAGGTCTCAGAAGCTTATATTATACCAGTGGAGGTCAAATAACAAATACACAAACACACCAGACAGTAATGCTGCGTCCAGTATATTAACAAACATTTATAGAAGAGAAATATCATTGGTCGGCTCAAATGCTATACAGGTATTACACATAAATATTAAGTGGGAAACAATTTCAGGCGACTAAGACTGATCGTAAATAAACACACATGTATTCTTTGGCACCCACAGAAGCAAAAAAAAAAAAAGAGAGAGAGAAACCAAAGGATGCATTAGAGAACATAACAATTTAAAGCTATAGTTACAGACAGGGATTCCTACCTGTCACAACCAAATGACGACGACAGCAGCTCGCTGCAAGAACAAGACTACTTCGACGTATGACCAACTGGACACCCTTAAAACACAACGGCGATAACTTTACCATGGCAACATTCCAGGAATCAAACTACTTTTACTCGCGGAAAGTTCTGCTCCACGACTGATGGGGTGCTGACGGTTGGTTTGCCTCTGGCAATTTCCGAAAATAGGGCGGCAATGAAGTTTGCCGCATTGATTGATGCTTATTTACACGTCGCGTTTCCCTCCAGCACGCTCCATTGTTAGACTGTGTAACGTGGGTACGACTGCTTGCCAGATGCAACATATAACTTCACAATAAGCGCAGTATCTGCGGAAAGTAATAAAGTTAGGTACACATCCACACATACATACACACATGTGTGTATATATTTGACTTTTTTATTTGTATGTATGTGTTTGTGTATGTCCAGGGCAGTGTCGTGCTATGACACAGAGAGGCGGCCGCATCAGGCGGCACCGTAAGCGGGTGGCTTAAGCAGCGAAGGAGGGGCGGTATTTCAAAGACTTGCATCATTAAGGGCCGGCATTTCGAAGACTTGCATCTTACTGAGAAATTCTACCGCACAGCCATGTGTATGCCTGTGTGTCATGTGTGTGTGTGTGTGTGTGTGTGTGTGTGTGTGGTTGTGTGTGTGTGGTCTATAAGTAATATGTGACACCCATTTGGATGGCTAGCCAAACACAACAAACACACTTTGATAGATTTACCAAATGACACAGGCAATGGGTATCTCCCACGCTGGTTGAAGGCCAGTCTAAACCACGAGAGACTTGCCCATACCCCACACTTCAACATGGGAATCGGTGTATGCCAGACTGTGATCACATATAATAGACTTGCGTACAGTCCAGACAATCTTAGTGTTGGGACATGTCCGCGCCTGCCACCCAACAATACTGTGGTAGTTACGGAGTTTCTAGTTGGTTCGCGTCCTGCTGAAGACAATAGGGAAGTCCGTCGTGTCCTGGGGTTCTCTCCTCCATACAGAGGCACATAGATAGTTGAGATTACAATCAACATCATAAATATACATGCGGATTGTATTTATTTGTTCACGCTCATGAAGCGTAGTCCGTGCATGTTACTTTCTAGTATCACTGGATTAAATTTTACGTGTGGATTAGCTGTCCAAATTACAGTGTCCCTCACCTTCAGGCCAACCAATTCCGACTTCTGGGGCACCTGTAATTTATGTCCCCAAGTCAAGGACGATAAGTCAATATTTTAGTCCAAATGACCGGTGTAGGGTCTTACTCTGCTACCTCAGCATCAGCACACCGGATGTTTAAGAACGAGCACTTTTCCAATTCCAATTCCAATTTTCAAAACAAAAATTCCAAATTCGGCCTTGTTCAGCCTGTGTTTTTCAGCTGTGGTTATTGTTGAGGTCCGTGGTTTTTGTGGGTTCATTCACCATAATTCTTGTCTTGTGCGCTCTTACGAGTAAGTCCTATCCCGGACTGGTTATATATCGTTTGTGTCTGTGACGTCATCAGGGGGGGGGATCGGTCGGAGGCTGTCCATTGCGCATGTTTCCTCTTGTGGTTTTCTTTGTTGGTGCAGGCTACTGGCTCGTCTGGCTTGACTGGTTGTAGTCCTTATAAGGACTTTTTATTTAGTAATGTTGCCTCTTGTTCTGTGTATTGCCCGCAGAAGCTGTTCGATGTTATTTACCGCCTGCGCTTTTTTTTTTTCACTTTCGCGCTTAAGTTCTTGCTGTCTTTCGATTGCTTCCTCTGTGGTCAGCCATGGGATGATCTCTCCGTCCTCGATATAGTACTCAATGCCGGTATCATAGTCAGAGATTATCTCCGGGTATTCTATGGGTTTCCCCTTGAGTTTCTTCACATTCTTTCCTTTTGCTTCCTGTCTCCTCATGTATTCCTCGTGCCTGAGTTTCTCTTGCCTTGCCCGTTTCTTTTCTTCTTCTATGCACTCCTACATTTCCCCCCGAGTAGGTTCCTTTGTAAACCACTCCATGGTGTCGAAAGGTTCCTCATCTTGTCTTTCTTCGGCTGTCTGGCGGGATGTTGGTTTCCCCTTGGGTGTTTCGGGCGTCGTGGTTCGGCTGCCTGTTTTATCTTGCGGTTCGGGCTCGGCTTTTTGTTTGGTTTCTTGCGGCTTCTCTGTGGTCTCTTGCATGGCTTCTGTTGGTTTGTTTTGAGTTGATTTCATTTCAGATTTTAGCCGCTCTCTCTCCGATTTTATGGTGCGTAGAATTTCTTCGTTTTCCTGCTTCAACGCGGTCATCTGTTCCACTTCTCGCTTGATGTTTTGCTGGATCTCCTTTATTTCCGCCAATAGATTCTCGTTGCCGCTGGTCGGGTTAGGCGTCAGCAGTGCCTTGACTTGTTTCTTTAACTCGTCGATCTGGCTTTGTAGTTGTGCTCTTTCATCTTGCGAGATGCCCGAGGCTGTCCCGCACCGCCGCATTGCTTCCTTATATGGCGTCTTGGTGTTGATGGCAATCATTAACACGTCTCTGTGTCTTTGGAGGTACGGACAGCCCAAGTATCTTGCTCCATGTTTGCCCAGGCATTTGGCGCACTTTCTTTTGTTGTTGGGTGCTCGGAAGTCCGTGTCCAGCTTGGTCAGCGGACACTCCTTGAAGGCGTGGTGATCGGCGCAGTATCGACAGTTTCCGTCTTACTGCGGCATGTTGCTCTGCTGTTGCCGGCCCTCTGGCATCTTGAACATTGATTGACTCTTGGGATGAATCTCTCTGGCTGTTGTATTTTCTTGATGATTGATACTGTGGTCGGCATTTCGCTGCCCTCCGACGTCACCACTTCCAAGGTTGTAGGTATCTTGGAGTAAGTGAGGAGCCGTTCCGCCTTCAAGAATCGGATGTGAAGATTCTCTTCTCGTAGCTGCTTCAGGATTTCTTCATCTGTAAGCTCCACTTGAATCCGCTTGACAACCCATCGGACTGTTTTTGAGTCGATGTTCCCGGCTCTGGTGTCGTTCTCCTCCTTCTTCTCAGTTGTCTTGACTCTTGTCTGTTGTGGGCTGTCGATCTTCTCCCTCGTGGTAGCTTCAGTAATACTTATAGTTTCAGGTTCTTTAGTACAGCTAGCAGGCAGGCTCTCCACGTTCGTCTTCTTGACGGTCTTGTCGGCTCCCACGCTGCACATCTTGGATGCCGCGTGTTTCTTGTTGTTGGACTTTCAACGTGACATTTCCCCCCCCCCCCCCTTGACTGGTTCAGGCGACTTGACTTGTTAGCGCTCGCAGTGCGAATGACGACGCACCCACGTCCTGACTCGAGCGAGCTGAAGAATAATATCATGACGAGCCTATCGTGAACAGGTAAGATTAGGCTAGACCAGTGGTTCTCAACTGGTGGGGAATTCCCCCTAGGGGGGAATTTTAGGGTTTCCGGGGGGAAGGGGGAGGGGGAGGAATTAAGATTATTTCAAGATCGCTTTAATACAAGAACCAATTACTTGATATTGTTTTTCCCTCCATACTTTATGGTTCTGTACTTCTCGCCCTTCTGAAATTCGTTTTATAACGTAAAACACGCAAATCCCGTTTCATATTTTATGACCACTGATATTTAGAGGATCATATTACTCCTTAGTTATATCATCTCTAACATTTCTCATTATATTTTTGGCGTACAGGTTAAACACACAGACGGACAGCACACAGCCTTGAGAGACACATTGCTTGATATCAAACCAATCTGATGTCTCGCCATCTATTCTAACTGCTGCTTTTTGGTCTAGATCGAGCATTTTAAAGAGTTGTACTACATGTGATGGAAAGCCCATTTTCCTCATGGTTTCCCAAAGTTTCTGATGTTATACACAGTCAAATGCCTCTGAATAATCCACAAATCATGAGAATAGGTTTACATTAAATGCTCTACACTTTCCCATTACAAAATGCATATTGAGTATGTAATCTCTTGTTCCTCTTCCCTGTCTTAATCCAGCTTGAACCACCTTAACCTCTTCTTTCATTTCCTTACGAAGTCTTCCCATTATGATGTTTAGTAAAATTTTACTTGCATGACTGATCAGGGCAACAGCTCTATAGTTGGTGCATAATTTCAGGTTGCTCTTGTTTGGTATTCGAATAAAGATAGTTCTCTTCCAATAGTTTGGCTATATACCATATTTCCATATCTTTGTACATAATGCGTGATAGATTTTTTAGCTCTGTTCTCCTCCCGCTTTAATAAGTTCAGCTGGTATCTCATCACATCCTGGTGATTTACCAGTCTTCGGGTTCTTTATTGCCCATACAGTTTCATATAATGAGGGTTCAGGATCTGTCTCTGCTGTCATTAGTTCTTGTATCTCAGTCATTCATACCCTATATTTCGCTGCAGTATTCCTGTCATCGTTCTAGAATTGTTCTAGATTCTGACAGGGTATTTCCCAACTTGTCACAGATAACATTTCATTCAGGTTGAACCAAGGGTTACCTTGGTTATATTCAATCCCAGCGTACACAGATTTCTGATTTCTCAATTTGGCTGAATATTTACATCATCTTTGATTTTCGCAATATGCATGAAAATGGGGTTGTTGATGGTTCAACGAGATGAGATGTTTTTGGTATGACCAAAGCCGGGGGAAATGGGATCACAAATGGATTGATTGATTGATTGATTGATTGATTGATTTAGGAACCGACATCACAGCATTCGGGGCATTCCCATAAGCGCTACGTCCCCATCCTCAGCAGCCAGCGAAGAGTTCCAGCACTAATAGTTCCAGTAGCAATCTGATTATATGTCCGTCTCGCCTTTCCTCTGAGCGTCGAGCGTCGGCCAAATCCCCTCGTCACACCTCGCTGCCGCATTCTTACCAGACTATGGTGATCCATTTGCTCCTCCGAGGTGTACACGTGCTCCCACAAGGCCGCAACCACGTCTGCCTTGTCATGCATCAATACTCCACCAAGTTTTGCAGAGCCAGCCAATCTGTCCGCCTGTTCATTCCCCAGCACGCCGGCATGCCCAGGAGAAAAGATCCAGGTGATGCTTACTACCCGTGACCTCCGAAGCGAAGCAAGCCACTCTGCACGAAGCCTGCCTATCCTCACCCTCCTCAGCATGCTTTCTGAGTCAGTTACAATCACAATGTGTGTATGTATCGTGTTCTCCATCCAGCGGAAAGTTGCACTGACCGCCTCCACCTCCATTCTTAAGCTAGATGCTGTTTCATCATACGCCAGGATCTCCTGCACCAAACGTCGACCGTTAGCTTTTGCTAAGAATCCCCAGGCACTTCTACCTCTCAACACCGAACCATCCGTGTAGATAATCACAGCACCCGGGCGAGCATTATCCTGAATTAGTTACTGGATTTCCACTTCCGTGGTCCCTGCTGGCCACTCCCCGCACTCCCCGCTCAATGTGATTATAACTCTGCCTGCTCCGCTGGCACTCTGACCTACTCCTCTCCTCGCCTGATGTTCTCCAAGGGGCACACCTGTCTGATCGTATCCTCCGCTTGAGCCATCCATGTTTTCCCTCTTAGTCTCTGACCCTT
Source organism: Cepaea hortensis (assembly GCA_963921405.1). NCBI lineage: Eukaryota > Metazoa > Mollusca > Gastropoda > Stylommatophora > Helicidae > Cepaea > Cepaea hortensis. The sequence continues at coordinate 54,367,037 of OY992894.1, forward strand.
AACTTCGTCCAGCGCCTCATGCAACGGGTGATCTGTATCTGCAGCTATTCTGAGGTATGCCTTCACCTGCATCACCTTGTGCCTACCAGCAACAGTCGGCAGACCAAGGATGTAACGCATACACACTACTGGGGTGTCCCTGGTGCATCCCAGAATGACCCGCATAGCTTCGTTCTGTATGCGCTCTACTTTCACCAGCTGACTCTTTGAGACAGCAGTCCTAGTCCATAATCAATTACTGAGAGGATCAAGTGCTGGTATAGTGTAAAGAGCATTCTCTGCTCTGTGCCCATTGCAGCCATAGTTTTAAGTGCATTGAGTCCCTTTTGAGATCTTGTCACAACCGTCTCCACATGGTCCTTGAATGACATACTCCTGTCAAATGTGATTCCCAGATACTTCAGTTTGTTCTCTCTGTTGACGCTTCTGCCATATGTCGTGAGGCTTGGGGCATCATCTCTCACAATCATGTTGTCCAGAGAGCACCACAAAACAGCAGCCTTTTCCGGGTGGATGAGAGCACTCATTTCAGTGCACCAGTCAATCACTTTGTCTACTGTCACTTGTAGCTCCTGGGCTGTTTGATCCCTATTTCTCCCCTGCCTATATGCAAAAATATCATCTGCAAATGTTAGTATCCTTCAAATCCCTGGTGCTTCTAGGTTTGCAAACTTGCTCGTATACACATTAAAGAGCACCGGTGAGATTGCAGATCCCTGTGGCAGTCCCGGGGTTAAAATATGTGGCTCTGAGGTCCATGCACCCAGACGGTGAGCAACCCGACGAGAATGCAGGACAGCTGCTATCCAGTTCACCAACCAGGGATTGACCCCCTTCTCCATAAGTGCGGTCATCAAAATATCATAGCGAACTCTATTGTACGCATCCTCGAGATCAAGCGCTGCCGCTATCGTTTCCTGTCTACTCTGGAACCCCTCATAAGCGTCAAAGGCAAAAGTTGCTGCATTTGACCAGGTATCTTTTCCTGGCCTGTAGCTCCCCAGGCCTCTTGGAAGAAGCTTCCCCCTTTCCAAAAAATCCTGCAGCTAAACAGCGACTATCTTCTCTAAAACCTTCCCAAATGTATTTTGAAGGGTGATGATCCTAAAGCCGCCAAGCTTTGAATGATCCTTGTATGGTTTTGGGAGAGGGATGAGATAGCTATGCAGCCAATCCTGCGGTACTGATGCTGTCCTAATGCTCTGATTAAAGCAGCCGGCCATCTCCTTCAGGATATATAAAATGGATACCATCAATAACAGGCTTATCCTCAAGCACTACGTTGAACAGTGTAGCCTCTTTATATCTTTGCTCAAGTTAACTGTAATAACTTTGGTTTATAAAGGTGTCATCATAGTACTTTCAAATTATAGACCTGCACATGCAATCAGTACTCATAGGAAAGACCAGACCGACACATAATCAGACTGCAATTTGTACAATTAGTATTGGGACTCTTCGCTCAATTCAGATCTGCACATACACATACTATGAGGTAGGGTGATCAATTGCCGATCTGTCCTTCGCAGTGAAAGTCTAGAATACATCCTTGCCAGGTCGTATAGCTCAAAGGTCTATGTGAAGATGGAAAGCAACTTCATTTCTCTTTTGTGACATGAGCCCAGGAATTTATCTGGCAAATATAGCCTTTGAAAAGATGGAAAACGTCATGGCTATCATCATCTTGTGCCATGCCAATGAGCGAGGGTGGTCGTGTTTTTTTTTGTTTTTTTTGCCATCTAAAACGATTAACAGAGTCGTGGATCAGCTCCATGTTCTTGTCTCGACCATACAACGTGGCCAAGCCATTCATGTATTTACTTCTCTGCCTTCCTCTCGTTCTTGTCCCCTCAATCTTGCCGTTTGTCACCATGTTCTCCCATTTATTTCTTCTCATAACGTGTCCAAAACTGTTGATTGTCTACGTCTAATTTTTCTAATAAGTTTTCTAATGAAAAACATACTGATGAATGAAAAGCTGTCAGTTGCAGTTAGACAAAAAGTATTGAAGTGCTATATGGAATCTATATTGCTATATTTCTGTGAAACATGGACTATAAACACAGAAGGTTATGAACATCCAATTGAAAATTAGCAGAGACAATGTGTTTTCTGATGAAAATGCGAAGAATACCGTGGACAGATAGAAAAACAAATGGGACATTTCTGCAAGGCACAAATAAAAACAATAAATTAATTAGAAAAATTAGAAGCAGACAGTTCCGATGTTTAAGCCCGTTATGAGGAGAAATAAACTAGGAAACTTGGTGACAACTGGCAAAAGTAATAAGAAAAGAGGAAAGGGAATACAGAGAGATCAATACCTGGATTATTTAGCCACGTGGCATAACCAGGAAAAGAACACAGACCTGATCCAAGACTCTAGCGATCGTGTGACGTAGCAACTATGACCGCCTACTCTTATCATGCACACGATGATGATGATGATGATGATGATGATGATGATGATGATGATGATGATGATGATGATGATGATGATGATGATGATGATGATGATGATGATGATAAGTAAGTTAACTACAGCCTGTTGTGCTACAGAATCCCATTAAGGATGATACAGAACGCCCACAAGTTCAACCACAGCAGAGTGTAAGCTGCCCTGTACGAATCTGACCATGGTTCCACGTCAGTAATAGATAACGACCATAAATCACGCTAAAGCTGATCTTTGTAAGATTTATATTCTCTGTATGTAATCTGGCATAGTCACTTCCATGTAAGATTTATATTCTCTGTATGTAATCTGGCATTGCCACTTCCATGTGAGATTTATATTCTCTGTATGTAATCTGGCATTGTGTGGCATGATGTCTTCAGACGTTCGCATCCCCAGTCCATTTACATTTCTCAATACTCAGTAGTTAACCACGTAAGCCGTCGTGATACCCTAACTAAAAATAGAATCGTAGATTCTAGATCGAGAGAGGGTAGATGAATGGTGGGGTCTCAATTTCATTGGGTAACCCTTGGGCTGGTAACGCTCCTTAATACATAATTAGCCCGCCAGTCGAAGCCTTGATTCCATCCCGTAAGGACATGTTCAAGATGCAGTGGTAAAATTTGCCCAAAAACATTCTTTGGGAGGTGGTCATCTGCACTCCAGGTACCTAAATCATTTAATATGTTATGTGTAAACCTGATGAAGTGAGAGAGAGACGAATGGCCGAGTATTTTCTTGAGAAAATGTAAAAAGAAGACAGGACTTCGTACAGTGACTCTAAAACTGCCGCTCAAAACCTGTCATGTCTACCGCAGTGAAACATTCTTACCATGTCTATTGTCTGTCTGATTTGATGATTTGCATATGCTTATGACTGTAAACCACGCTCAATGCATATGGCATAACCTTTGTGCGCTCTGAACATTCGTTGAGTGCCTATCATGACCATTCTTAACCAAACTGTACATCGCTCTTGAGAGTTACCTTTGGCAGTTATGTTTCAGAATGTGTGATGCTATATACTGCATGTAATTTCTCCCTTATAATGGCTGAGAATGTTTGAATGAATGAGATGGTAATTATATAATTAACTTCTCATATTTGTAAAAGTAAAGACACTTATTAAATCCATGTTTGCAGGACTGCATTGCACTTTAGAAATTACAAAGTCCATGTAATGTCTAGTGACAGTATTACGATCAGGAAAATTGTCAAAAGCACTCATAAAGAGTTGCCTGGGATGCAATTTCTCTTTGACGTTATGCACTGGTCCTTTGCAACAATAGTTTAGGTTTATATGAGCTACATTCCAATGAGGAGCAATATGTGGCATAACCTACAGTGTTTGTCAGCTGAATACATGGGAAGGCTCATGCTATTTGTCAGGGAAAATTCATGTTTTCTTTCATTACATGTGAAGGCAATTCTAGTGCATGATTTCTGCCATACAATGCCTACTTCTTGGTGCTTAATCACACTGTCTGTTCTCATGGTACACCGGTCCCTGTGATCTACTCATTGTGAGAATTTACAAGATAATTGTGTGAAGCTGCCTCTGATTAGGAGTATGTGCCTATGACTTCACGGTTTTGGGAATGAACCTGGAGAAAGGATATCACCCCAAACCCCCAAATAAAATTGCACTTCATCATCAGTGAGAGGCGGGTGTTCGAATATCACACTCCCCTTTCCCCTCCCATTCCTCTCTGAATCTGTGATAGTACTGTATAATTGTGACAATGGTTCAATAGATGTAAAACACATGTTGTGCCTTTGTTTATTAACAGAGAATGAGGAAGATGGAGGAGGCCCTTTTCAATTACCAGGACAACTCTAGGGGAAGTCCTGAGCTCTAGTCTTCAACTCCAGCTGAAAAGTCAGACTCCAAAAAGACCAAAATGAATAACAGGTTGCAAAGATTCAGCCTGAATCCACTAATTCTGGCCTATACAGATGGCACTGAAGAAAAAGTCTTTATCCAAAGCCTAAAACAGGGATACTCTCCAATTTTGTAAAAGCCCAGGCTATATCTTCAAGATAAATTCAAGAAGAAACCTTAAGAGGAGAGATCACCTGGTTTTCAGCATGTCACTACTGGCTAAGAGTGGACATTAAAGGTGCACTTGGAGCTGACCCTATCACAGCTTAATATTAATAATGGCTGAAAGCTAAAGGAGCAGAAGTTAATACATAGAGCAAATTCCCAAAAATGGATTAGTGATAAGTCGGTGTGGTGATTCAATTACATCAGAACCTGTTGTGGGAGATAGACTGGCAGAGAAGAATGATGGGACATCATAGTTTTTAGATCTTCCTCTGCTGGAAAAGTAAAACTAATCCCAAATTATCAACTTTGCGAACAGTCTACTCACCCTTCGGAAGGACATGTTTGTCACTTGCTTCGGAATAGTCAAAGTAGGGAATAGCCTAAACTGGAAAAACATTATGGGGAAAGCTGAAACCTGAGACATTCCCAACACCTTCATTGGTGCTAAAAGACGGTACACGGATCAGTATAGCAGTGTCTCCCTATACTTGTGCCCGGCTATAAGTTTATCATGTGTTTTCCTCATTTGACGGTTGGAAAAGTGATAGCATGATTAAAGTGTTGTGGTGTAGGATAACTTATGGAGTAGAGAAGTGAAGGAGGAGGGTTTATTTAGATTGATGTTTCTGTGGGGATATTGAGTGATGTGTTTGGGTTTTCATAGATAATGTCACTATAATTTGCATATAAACATATTTGAGATGTAAATTGTTGGCAGAATATGAAGCCTGAGTCTTCACTTGACCTCATCAGACATTAATAAAGTATTAGTTATAAGAGAACAGTTTTGAGATATATGTCCCTGTGGTTGTCTTGTCCAACTGGTGTCAAGCATCTTCATGATGACTGTGACTCTACTGTTGCTGTTGGTTACAGAGATTGTGAAAGTCTGTGTGGTTGTTGTCAAGTATCTTTCATGATGTATGACTTGTCTAACCTGTTGGTGTGATCATTCTTTGTGAATGTTTGTCCAACTGTTGTCAAGATCTTCTCATGTTGTCTTGTTCAACCAGTGTAAAATACAGTTGTTGTTGTTTATGTTCACTACAATGGAACAATTGTCAATGTGATCATTTGTCCAAGTGTCTTGTGTCACTTGAAATAAGTAATGAGATCAAAAATGAGGTTGGCGACCAGAGCACAGTCAGCTGGAAGATGAGAGAACTGCTTTCATTGGTTACTGTGGCTAACTGCCAAGATCTCTATATACATATATATGGCCTAGAAGAGAAATCATCTATAAAAAATTCTGTGTAGAACTTAACTTGTGTCTAATTTCTCACAGTGGGGGTACTCGGTGAGCCAAAATTCTGAATGGTTTCTCTACAAGGGTTATGCGAGAATCAATATCAATACCTCTAGACAACACTTGCTGTTACTAACCTGTATCTTTTATAGAGAGATATACTTTATGGAACTTCACTCATTGAAACTTCTGTAATTCTCTATAAACCCACAAAAAACCTCACATGTTGGAGGCTCGTATCCGCGATTGAACCCAGGGAACACCCCTAAAGGACCTCACATGTTGGGGCCTCATATCCGCGATTGAACCCCGGGAACACCCCTAAAGGTGATCACATGTTGTGGACCTGTATCCGCGACTGGACCCCGGGAATAACCTGCAAAAGGGGATCACATATTGTGGACTAATATAGGCAATTAGAACTCTGGGAACACCCCTCAAGGTAATCACATATTGAGTGCTCTATGCACTAATTGAACCCTGGGAATACCTTTTATGGGATTCACATAACGAGGTCTGACGACTCGGGATGTAAACTATGGGTATACCTTGTCTGGGACTCCTGTGGAGGATATCTATGTTTGTATTAGAATCAGGGAGTAACCTCTCGCAAAATTAAACCTATTGCTTAGAGTTTTATGATGTGGTTAATGGATCTCGTCACATAAATGTGGACAAAAGGTCCAGATGTTTAAACCCACAAGTAAATCTCGGGTGGTGGTTGTTTCATCAATGGTGGTAATATTGCATGTATCACTGTTCACAAATGTCACATTGTACAATGTAGTTGAACAAAAATGTTAATTATCTTATGGGTCAACATGTTTGATATACCCATGATAATGTTGTGTTTCAAGATGGGCTGATGTAATAGACTGTCAATGATGTTGTGTAATTTTGTGCATACTGTGTTCACTATGAGTATCAAAGGTACCTGAGAACCAGAAGACACAAATTATTTTTAAATAACATAGACAGCTAATTTCAGGATAAATTTGATTTTTCTTGAGATAAATTAAGACACTTATCCAGGGAATAAATAGGGGGCCTACTCCATTTTCTAACTTATTGGCTAGCATGGGAGAAAGGGGAATTAGTGTATTTACATTTTAATATCACTGCATCACATCATATAATGGGTACTTAATTCCTCAGTCCCCATAACATGTTGGCAACACTGAGAGCAGAGAGTGTGAACCCTGATGGAAAAATTGGGCAACCATTAAGACACCTCACTAACAATCTCTCTCAGTATAGTCAGTATTCGTACCGGCTATTGTCCAGTGTCAATTCGACGTTGGGTTTATTCTTCAGTTGTGTAATCTTGTCGGTAGCCCTGATCAAGCTGCTGAGAAAGTAAGCACGATTGAATCTCCAGGAGAAACATCCTTATCAACTCAGTCTCTTGCCATTCCTGATTTAGTGGTATTCTTAAACGTACTTGATACGTGATGGACGAGATGAAGGGAAGATTCTACCTGATGTCATGGTCAGTCACTCATGACCCGACCACAGTCTGGTGTCTATAAGACATTAGTCTATTGTTCGATGGTGTGATCTCTGGTGTACTAGGATCCACGTCACCAGGAGTTAACTCATTGAATCTCCAGGAAGGCCATCAAAATAACTGGACCCCTAGCCATTCATATGGAAGTGGAAAGCGTACGCAAAGTTATGAGTCCAGGAAACGATGGATAACCAATCTGATGTCATTGGCGTATCATACGACTAGGAGCATAACGTGGACAACCTGAAAAATTTCATGAAGAGATAAAACAGGATCCGTCTCCGACGTCGGTCGTCAATTCATCCTCAGTGAGAAAGCATTTCTGCCTGAAATGGTGGAGATTAAAGGACGGACAAAGTTGAGTACAGCTGATGTCATTCCCCTTTTTCATTCTCAATTGGGAAGACCTTTCTGCCGGAAGAAGGTGGGAATGTAAATAAGGATTACTGTCTCCAAACAGTTAACTCTTATATGGTAGAGCTCACTGCAATTCCAGCAGTGACACTCTATACACAATGTCTGCGAAAGTGGACTAACGAAAGATCACTGTTCTCAAACAGCTGACTACTTTCAAGATAAAGATCCCTGCAATTCAGCAGTCGACTCTTTATATAATAAGAACCATGCATTCCGCAGTGGAATCTTATATTATTACTGATCTGCGAGATGTCTTCACAAGACCTGGCCAGTCCTATCCTCAAAGTCAGTAAAAATTTGCTTCAAAAAATAATTCCAGTCAATATTGGTAACTAAGAAGCTAACCCACATAATCACACCCCTTCAAAGGTAGCTGTGATAATGACGGACTTCTCTGTGATGAGAGGATTCGCCCAATTCGCCAATAGTAAACGTTTTGCTCATGTGGGAGAGAAAGAACGGATACTCCAGCCACTCAAAAGCATTTAGCTCAAGCATGGCTGAAGACAACTAGTTGGAATTCTATATTGGTTGTAATAGATGTTAGTATAACTACATCTACAAATTCGGTTGCTACGTTAGAAAATAGAGCAACTAAGGAGAGAAAATGCTGTCACTTCTCACAACAAATCAAAATAGAGGCATAACGGAATGAGAGAATCTCAACCGACAAGCACCTCTAAATCTATGGTAAGACTACAGAAATAAGTCAAGGAAATATAATGGGAAATTGCTACTATCTGCAAACACAAGAGGCTTATTGGAAAGGTAGACCCTGTGTCCAACGCTAACCAAATCTGCACTAGTAGATTTTAGTCTTAAGTTCTGCAGCGGCTGCTATACAGTTCACCCGGAAGTGATTGTTTTTGCTCCGGTGATGATCAAAAATTTTAACCCAGTTCCAAATGCCAAGATTACTGTTGGAGAAAGTGTTCAGTTAAATACACTCTCACAGGATTATCATTCTCCAGAGGCGAAGGGAAGAATGAAGTTCTGATAAAGATAAATGAGTGAGAGACATATGGAATTATACCACTCTCATCAGACATATAGAAGTTGGTTTAATTGCAAAGCCATTACTTCTCATAATGAATCTCAATGGTACTCATGCTTTGAAAGTGTGTGACTCTGAGAGATCATTCATCATGGACAGGAAAAATAGCATGGAGATTGACTGTGGAGCATTGTCAGAAATGAGTTGGAGAGCAGTTCACTGATAAGTGTGGTCATAACTCTTCATACTTCCAGTGACTAAATGGAACTTCATGCAGGACTAACTTCATGGTCTTTGCAGATGCCACCAAATTCATGACTGATGGATGAATATTGGAGCAGATTTTTCAGGGAAAGAATCAATTGGTTCCATATGCACAGCTCTTGTTGGAGTAATGGGAGATGAGTACATGATGACACCACTTAAAGGATCTGGGAACTGTGAACGCCTGACCTATCAGTCATTGTATCCATGACAGTTTTATGGGGAGGCTATGTGGCATGATGTCTTCAGACGTTCGCATCCCCAGTCCATTTACATTTCTCAATACTCAGTAGTTAACCACGTAAGCCGTCGTGATACCCTAACTAAAAATAGAATCGTAGATTCTAGATCGAGAGAGGGTAGATGAATGGTGGGGTCTCAATTTCATTGGGTAACCCTTGGGCTGGTAACGCTCCTTAATACATAATTAGCCCGCCAGTCGAAGCCTTGATTCCATCCCGTAAGGACATGTTCAAGATGCAGTGGTAAAATTTGCCCAAAAACATTCTTTGTGAGGTGGTCATCTGCACTCCAGGTACCTAAATCATTTAATATGTTATGTGTAAACCTGATGAAGTGAGAGAGAGACGAATGGCCGAGTATTTTCTTGAGAAAATGTAAAAAGAAGACAGGACTTCGTACAGTGACTCTAAAAGTGCCGCTCAAAACCTGTCATGTCTACCGCAGTGAAACATTCTTACCATGTCTATTGTCTGTCTGATTTGATGATTTGCATATGCTTATGACTGTAAACCACGCTCAATGCATATGGCAAAACCTTTGTGCGCTCTGAACATTCGTTGAGTGCCTATCATGACCATTCTTAACCAAACTGTACATCGCTCTTGAGAGTTACCTTTGGCAGTTATGTTTCAGAATGTGTGATGCTATATACTGCATGTAATTTCTCCCTTATAATGGCTGAGAATGTTTGAATGAATGAGATGGTAATTATATAATTAACTTCTCATATTTGTAAAAGTAAAGACACTTATTAAATCCATGTTTGCAGGACTGCATTGCACTTTAGAAATTACAAAGTCCATGTAATGTCTAGTGACAGTATTACGATCAGGAAAATTGTCAAAAGCACTCATAAAGAGTTGCCTGGGATGCAATTTCTCTTTGACGTTATGCACTGGTCCTTTGCAACAATAGTTTAGGTTTATATGAGCTACATTCCAATGAGGAGCAATATGTGGCATAACCTACAGTGTTTGTCAGCTGAATACATGGGAAGGCTCATGCTATTTGTCAGGGAAAATTCATGTTTTCTTTCATTACATGTGAAGGCAATTCTAGTGCATGATTTCTGCCATACAATGCCTACTTCTTGGTGCTTAATCACACTGTCTGTTCTCATGGTACACCGGTCCCTGTGATCTACTCATTGTGAGAATTTACAAGATAATTGTGTGAAGCTGCCTCTGATTAGGAGTATGTGCCTATGACTTCACGGTTTTGGGGATGAACCTGGAGAAAGGATATCACCCCAAACCCCCAAATAAAATTGCACTTCATCATCAGTGAGAGGCGGGTGTTCGAATATCACACTCCCCTTTCCCCTCCCATTCCTCTCTGAATCTGTGATAGTACTGTATAATTGTGACAATGGTTCAATAGATGTAAAACACATGTTGTGCCTTTGTTTATTAACAGAGAATGAGGAAGATGGAGGAGGCCCTTTTCAATTACCAGGACAACTCTAGGGGAAGTCCTGAGCTCTAGTCTTCAACTCCAGCTGAAAAGTCAGACTCCAAAAAGACCAAAATGAATAACAGGTTGCAAAGATTCAGCCTGAATCCACTAATTCTGGCCTATACAGATGGCACTGAAGAAAAAGTCTTTATCCAAAGCCTAAAACAGGGATACTCTCCAATTTTGTAAAAGCCCAGGCTATATCTTCAAGATAAATTCAAGAAGAAACCTTAAGAGAGATCACCTGGTTTTCAGCATGTCACTACTGGCTAAGAGTGGACATTAAAGGTGCACTTGGAGCTGACCCTATCACAGCTTAATATTAATAATGGCTGAAAGCTAAAGGAGCAGAAGTTAATACATAGAGCAAATTCCCAAAAATGGATTAGTGATAAGTCGGTGTGGTGATTCAATTACATCAGAACCTGTTGTGGGAGATAGACTGGCAGAGAAGAATGATGGGACATCATAGTTTTTAGATCTTCCTCTGCTGGAAAAGTAAAACTAATCCCAAATTATCAACTTTGCGAACAGTCTACTCACCCTTCGGAAGGACATGTTTGTCACTTGCTTCGGACTAGTCAAAGTAGGGAATAGCCTAAACTGGAAAAACATTATGGGGAAAGCTGAAACCTGAGACATTCCCAACACCTTCATTGGTGCTAAAAGACGGTACACGGATCAGTATAGCAGTGTCTCCCTATACTTGTGCCCGGCTATAAGTTTATCATGTGTTTTCCTCATTTGACGGTTGGAAAAGTGATAGCATGATTAAAGTGTTGTGGTGTAGGATAACTTATGGAGTAGAGAAGTGAAGGAGGAGGGTTTATTTAGATTGATGTTTCTGTGGGGATATTGAGTGATGTGTTTGGGTTTTCATAGATAATGTCACTATAATTTGCATATAAACATATTTGAGATGTAAATTGTTGGCAGAATATGAAGCCTGAGTCTTCACTTGACCTCATCAGACATTAATAAAGTATTAGTTATAAGAGAACAGTTTTGAGATATATGTCCCTGTGGTTGTCTTGTCCAACTGGTGTCAAGCATCTTCATGGTGACTGTGACTCTACTGTTGCTGTTGGTTACAGAGATTGTGAAAGTCTGTGTGGTTGTTGTCAAGTATCTTTCATGATGTATGACTTGTCTAACCTGTTGGTGTGATCATTCTTTGTGAATGTTTGTCCAACTGTTGTCAAGATCTTCTCATGTTGTCTTGTTCAACCAGTGTAAAATACAGTTGTTGTTGTTTATGTTCACTACAATGGAACAATTGTCAATGTGATCATTTGTCCAAGTGTCTTGTGTCACTTGAAATAAGTAATGAGATCAAAAATGAGGTTGGCGACCAGAGCACAGTCAGCTGGAAGATGAGAGAACTGCTTTCATTGGTTACTGTGGCTAACTGCCAAGATCTCTATATACATATATATGGCCTAGAAGAGAAATCATCTATAAATAATTCTGTGTAGAACTTAACTTGTGTCTAATTTCTCACAGTGGGGGTACTCGGTGAGCCAAAATTCTGAATGGTTTCTCTACAAGGGTTATGCGAGAATCAATATCAATACCTCTAGACAACACTTGCTGTTACTAACCTGTATCTTTTATAGAGAGATATACTTTATGGAACTTCACTCATTGAAACTTCTGTAATTCTCTATAAACCCACAAAAAACCTCACACATTGCCACTTCCATGTGAGATTTATATTCTCTGTATGTAATCTGGCATTGCCACTTCCATGTGAGATTTATATTCTCTGTATGTAATCTGGCATTGCCACTTCCATGTGAGATTTATATTCTCTGTATGTAATCTGGCATTGCCACTTCCATGTGCCGGTCCTGCCCCCTCTCTGCCCACGTAACGAGCTTGCACGAGTTATGTGCCACAGCAACGGTCGATTATCATTTCCTGATCTTATGCACAAAGTCATGTCTCAATGTCATGCGCTGATTCTATCTGCGATCTGGGAGCTATTGACTGCAGCAGGCACTCGCTCTCTTCTCTTCCTGTGTTCTCAATCAATATGCATTAAGGCTGTTAATATTATGTATTGTTACTATTAATATATGTTTACATGTTTTCAGTATTCTTTATGTATGCGTATCTAATACATATATACCTACATAATGCATGTCTATTTACCTAACTACCCAACTACCTAACCATCCACCCACAAATATACCCATGTACATGATTACCTACCTACCTACACACACATCCACATACACACACGCACACACACTCACACACACACACACATACACTTTTAATCTTTCTCGTTACTATTTTGTGATATATATATATCTGTGTGTGTGTGTGTGTGTGTGTGTGTGTGTGTGTGTGTGTGTCCTGGGAGAGGAGAGATAGGGGTGAAATCTGAGAAAAGAGGGGAGAAGCGTAGACTTGTTGTGGTGTTGTGTTGCTAAGCGCCTTCCTTCCAGCGACTAAATAAAGGAAATGATGGAGAAGAGAATCAGGAGAGAACGAGAGAGAGAGAGAGAGAGAGAGAGAGAGAGAGAGAGAGAGAGAGAGAGAGAGAGAGAGAGAGAGAGAGAGAGAGAGAGAGAAGAACAGAGGGAGGTTAGAGATGGGGAGAGCGAGAGAAAAGAGAAAAAGGGGGGCTGCGTGGTCTCGAGGTATGCTGTCCGCCTTGAGTGCTGGAGGTCCCGGTTTCTAGCCCCGGTATGGGCCGGGATTTTTTCACGTGGACTTCTAGTAATAAAATTTCCCCTGGTCTCTGGGTAGTGAAATCGGACGCCTGTGTGTATTGTTGCGCACGTAAAAAATCCCTTGACAGTTGGAAATCGAAAAGGAGTAGCCTAACGGCGCTGCCCGGGCAAAATTTCGAGTTAAAAATCTACCCAAAGTATTTAAGGATCCTCGCCGGTGCTACGGAGTTCGTGCACTGAGCTGAGTTTCTCCAGACTCAGGTTTGAGTTAGGAGGAGAACGGAGCACTTATGGGATACACCCGTGTGCCGTGATGTTGATCTATCAACTAAACTAAACAGACTAAACTAGAGCGAGAGAAATAAAAAGATTCTTTCTTTATGGAGACTTCTACTAATTGATATGGCAATCCACTGTGTGGATTGTGGTGTAGAGTGGTGGCCAGTTACACAGTATACAGGTAGGCTACAAACTTCAGGCGTTACAGACTAATCTACACAAGCTGGGTCGAACAAATCAAGTCAAAGGCAACACAAATGCCAGTTTATTTCACATTAAACAACTTCTGCTGCATCAAAACACAAACAATGATTCCGGGTGCAAATACAACACCCAGATAAAAACAACTAATAATGGAGGGAAACGTAAACATATTGCTCTGAACAACCCACTAGACCCTACTGAATTATCATCAAATCCCAGTCTACTCGATCTACTGACCAATCTGGTTTGAAGCAAGAGAATATTACCTTCAGAATAAGGCGACACTTAAAATTAAAGTATCACCACACGATGTAAGATACTACCCCAACTGATGTACCACCTAATAATGTAAGATACCAGCTAACTATAACTGATGTACCACCTAATAATGTAAGGTACCGGCTAACTATAACTGATGTACCACCTAACAATGTAAGATACCAGCTATAATTGACGTACCCCCTAATAATGTAAGGTACTGTGACAGAGTCAGTAGTGTAGCCATCGCTTTTTATAAATATTAAATCTGTTACCCTTAAACTGTCTGTACATGTAAGTAGAATGGATGATAGGCGAATTCGGGCGCCAGCCAAACCAGGAAAATTTCGCTGGAATTGGTCTCACTATACAACTGGGCCGATTGGCAATAAAGCCGGGGCCATCGGTCTGATAAAAATCTCAGATCTGAAGGGAGACGGTCGCATTTCGAACGAGAAAAGAAAAGTATTTTAAATAGAGGCGAACCACTCCTCTTGGCAATATAAGCCAAGACTTTTACAAAGATTGTAGTTCGCTCCCAGATTGAAGAGAATTGTCCTACAGGAGACTGGATTCTTGTGCACCCACGCCGATTGAAGTTACACCTGGCTGACTGCAACAACTTATCCACAAATACTGATTTAATCGCCATTCACACTTATATATATATAAGTTACAACAATAAATGCTGCTTAGCACCTAACTTTAGTGAAAATCAAGCACTGACCAGTGAAACACCTAGTCAAGAACATTGACACTGTTAATTAATCTACAAGCAAGGCTCAACCCAAATATCCAGTGTGGAAAGCAGTGGGAATCATCGTCGACTGAGAAAAAGTAGGAGAAACCAGACTTCGAGAACCACGACTGCCAGCTGCGAGAACAGGAAGCCGAGGATTAGTGGCAGAATTCCCGTCTACTACAACACCTCAAATACTTAATCATAACATTTAGCCTAGAACCAAAGTAGTCAGTCTGTGATTAGTACTTTTAAAGAACTTGCTAGCTCATAAATCATACCAACCAAATTCAACAGAAACATTAATAGGTAGGTAGAAAGGCAATTGTAGACAGCTTTGACAAGTATGTCATAAGGTGAGCTATTATAAAAATACCCCTCGGGTAGCGGGGTAGGGGTATCCCCTATCAAAGGACTAGTAAGGCGCCTCTTTCCCTCCGCTAGCCTACGGGACACCCTTGGGCAAGGTGGAGTACCCGTTTAGCCCCCCGATCAGGGTTACGTGAAGCCATATGTGCAGGTGGTGGATGAAGATGTAGAGCAGCCGACAGATAGTTGTAGGTTATGGTCTCCACCTTTACGACGGTAGGCAGATGATCTCTTTTTTTTGAGGAGACAATGGCTACGGTCACTGACCAGTATGGTCACTGCTAGGAAGGAAAGCAACGGCAAACTACCTTCTTTACAGATGCCAAGAAAATCATATTGTGTGGACTCATCGATAATCAGTGAAACGGCGTAAATGGGTGCTCCATAGGAGCAGCCTCGCCCGGTAGGGATAGTTATGCGCACCAGGTGATTCCAGACCGTCAACAGGCTACTAGGTGCAAAAGATTAATATCATTGAAAGTAAGAACTTGGAATGTTAGAACAATGAATGCAGATGGAAAATTAGAAAACATCAAAAAAGAAATGGACAGAGAGAAGATTAACATATTAGGAATATAGGAGACGAGATGGAAAGGAGCAGTGATAAGGACAGGAGAGGATTGTAAGATTATTTACTCTGGGGGAGAAGAACAGCAAAGAGGTGTAACCATTATATTAGATAAGCAAACATCAAATTCTGTCAAAGGATATCGGGCTGTTTCAGACAGAGTTCTATTAGTAAAATTAAACGGAAGACCTTTTAAAATAAATGTCATTCAAGTATATGCCCCAACAAGTGAATGCAGTGAAGAAAGTATAGAGGAATTTTATAATGACATGGAGTCGGATTTGAAGAACTGTAAAACATCAGAAATAAAAATCATAATGGGTGATTTCAACGCAAAAATAGGAAAGCAAAGCGATGGATGCAGTGTAGGCAACCATGGTTTGGGAGAGAGAAATGAAAGAGGATACAGACTTGTAGAATGGGCAAAAGAACAAGAAATTGTTGTAGGAAACACCTGGTTTAAACAGCATGCTAGAAGATTTTGGACATGGAGGAGTCCAGACAGCAGGATTAATAACCAGATAGATTACATCCTGATTAGCAAAAGGTTTCGAAATGCGTTAACAGTTGTAAAAACAGTTCCAAATGCAGACTGTTACAGTGATCACAGATTAATTACAGGCACATTTAGGGTAAAGTTAAAGAAAGTCAAGTCAATCAATCAATCATGTGCCATGCCGGAAAGCGTGGGCGGTCATGACTCGCCATTTCACTCGATCACCAGTGTCGTGGATCAGCTCAGTGTTCCTGTCTCGTCCATGCCATGTGGCCAAGCAATCCAGGTATTTTCCTCTCGATCTTCCTCTTGGTCTGTTCCCTTCGATCTTGCCAGTTGTCACTAAGTTCTCCAATCCATTTCTTCTCATAACATGTCCAAATAATTTTGACTGTCTACGTCTAATTTCTCTAATCAGTTTACGATGTTCATTTGTCTCCTGTAGTACTTGATCATTGGTTTTTCTGTCTGTCCATTGTATCCTTTGCATTTTCCTCAGAAACCACATTTCTTCAGCCATCAGATGCTTTTCAGCTTGACTGCTCATTGTCCAAGCTTCACATCCATATAAAAGTACAGATTCTATGTAGCACCTCAACACTCTTTTTCTCGTTTCAATTGACATCTTTTTATTGGTCAGAATGTTTTTCATCTTGCTAAAGGCTACTTTCGCCATGGTGATTCTTGTTCTAATCTCTTCAAGGCATCTCCCATCAGATGTTATGACTGTTCCAAGATAATTGTACCGATTCACTTGTTGAAGAATATTTCCATTTACTTGTATATTACATTGTGGCACTTCTTTCTTCCTAGTGACGACCGTAACCTGAGTCTTTTTACAATTTAATTCTAACCCCAGTTGCTCACTGTGTACAACTACCGCATCTACTAATTGTTGCAGGTCCTGCGCATTGTCTGCAATCAATACTGTATCATCTGCATATCTAATGTTATTGATGTTTCTTCCTCCAATGCTGATTCCATTTATATCCTCTACATTTCTGAAAATATTTTCACTGTACAGGGAAAAAAGATCTGAAGACATCACACATCCCTGCCTAACACCTCTCTTAATTGGCTGATACTGTCCCACTTCATTATCAATCCTTATTGCAGCTTGTTGTTTCCAATATATGTTTTTTATAAGTCTAATGTCTTTCCCATCAATTTGTAGATCTGCAAGCATATCCACCATGTTGACATGTCTAACTCTATCAAAAGCCTTTGTATAGTCAATAAAGCAAAGATGTATATCCTTGTTTACTTCTATAGCACTTTCAATAACTGTTCGCAGCATATACACAGCATTTACTGTACCCTTTCCTTCTACAAACCCACATTGTTCTTCCCCTATTTCAGGTTGTATCTTCTTCCTCACTCTTTGCATGATAATTCTTAGCAAAATCTTTGTGATGTGACTCATTATACTAATTGTTCTATGTTGATCACATTCCAAGGTTCCTGATTTCTTTGGGATTGCAATAAATACAGAGTTACATAATTCAGGAGGTATATCTCCAGTATCATATAAGTCAAGTATACAGCAGGAAACCCTAAATATGACTTGTGCAAATTGAAAACTGACAAAGAAGTACAAGATAATTTTAACATAGAAGTAAAGAACAAATTTGATTTATTGTCTTATCTAGAGATCCTATTTCAAGATGTAGATGATCAATGGGAAATGCTGAAGAATTCAATCAGTTGTGCAGCAGAAAAAACTATTCCAAAAGTAAAGAATGGGCCGTAAGACATGGATGACTGAAGAAATTTTACAACTAATGGAAACAAGAAGACAGAACAAAAATAATCCTGCAAAATATGAAAAAATTCACAGAAAAGTCAGAACCTTATGTAAGGAGGCAAAAGAAACATGGCTTGAGAAAAATTGCAGAGAAATTGAAAAACAACACAACAGTAAAAATGCGAAACTAATGCATAAAAGAATTCAGGAGCATGCTAATCAAAGAACACGTACATCAGCAGGCTGCCTAAAGACAAAAGATGGAAGAGTCATAATAGAAAAAGATCAGATCTTACATGTATGGTAAGATTACGTGAAAAACCTTTATGACGATAACATAGACGAACAGTATGATGTTCAAAATAATAATGAAGTACCAGCAATTTTGAAGATGGAGGTTCAGAATGCTCTTAACCATAAGAAATCTGGCAAGACCCCCTGTCCAGACAGCGTCACAACAGAAATGATTAATGCTTTAGAAGAATATGGAATAGATAAAGTTACCAGTCTGCTTAATACAATATATGATACTGGAAATATCCCTCATGAGTTATGTAATTCTGTATATATTGCAATCCCAAAGAAATCAGGAATGGGCAAAAGAACAAGAAATGGTTGTAGGAAACACCTGGTTTAAACAGCCTGCTAGAAGATTATGGACATGGAGGAGTCCAGACAGCAGGATTAAAATCCAGATAGATTACATCCTGATTAGCAAAAGGTTTCGAAATGCGTTAACAGTTGTAAAAACAGTTCCAAATGCAGACTGTTACAGTGATCACATATTAATTACAGGCACATTTAGGGTAAAGTTAAAGAAAGTCTTGGAATGTGATCAACATAGAACAATTAGTATAATGAGTCACATCACGAAGATTTTGCTAAGAATTATCATGCAAAGAGTTAGGAGGAAAATACAACCTGAAATAGGAGAAGAACAATGTGGGTTTGTAGAAGGCAAGGGTACATTCGGCCCTTCCAATCACTCATCTTTTGTCCATCAAGAGCATTATACATTCACATAGGAAGAAAAAAAACATTGTGAAATGAATGTTGTAAACATAAACAAGACTAATTACCATGTTATGAGGCCCATCTCCCACCTACCCACACATCACCCCACCCACTCATCACCACACCCACACACACACCCCCACACACCCACATACACACACATGGACACATACATACCCCACCAACCGACCCATCCACCTCCCGCACATCCCGACCCACACACACTGCCCTCACCTGTTCTCCCAACCCAAACACACTCGCCACCCACACAAACATCTCCCACCAACCCACACATCCCGCGCCCACCCACATACACATCCTAAACCATACACCCATCCCCCACCCACACCTCCAACCACCCATCCCCCAAACACATCTCCATCGACCACATATTCCCAACCCTCGCACACACATCCCCCCCCCCAACATCACACATCCACTCACACATCCCCAAACCATACACACTCATCCTCACCAACCGACATCTCCCTACCCACACACTCACACACATCTCCATAACTACCTATACATCCCCAATCCACTCACACACGCCCAACCACCCACACATACATCCTCCAACCACCCACACATGCCCTAACCCACATCCCACCACACAATATTCCCATCCCACGCACCACACACACATATCCCTCAACCACACATTCCACACCTACAAACCACCACACATCCCCCACCTACACACCACACACATATCCCCCACCCACATACCACACAACATCCCCACCCACAACCACACAGATACCCTCACTCACCCACCCCGCACATTCCCCCACCCACACACCACACAAATCCCCCGCCCACACAACACCCCCCACCAACACACTACACACATATCCCGAACCAACATACCACACACCTCTCCCCACCCACACACACATTCCCCACGCATCCACCAACACACACCCACTCACTCACTCACACATCCTCCACTACGCACCCACACACCCCCAACCAACCACCCCCAACCAAACATCTCTCGATCACACAGATCCCCACCCACACAAATCCTCCACCCACTCACGCATCCCGGCCCGACACATACAAATCCCTCACCCACTTACACATCCATAAGCCACACACACACCCCCACCCACACATTCCCCATCCACGCACACATCCCACACCAACACACCCCCACCACCCACACATACTTCCCCCAACCACCACACATCCCCTACTCACCCACACATATCCCCCACCCATACACACATTCCCCGTACCAATCACACACATCCCCCACCCACACACTATCCCCCACCCACACACATATCCTCACCCACCCATCACAAACATTCCCCCACATACACACCATGCACATATCCCCCACCAACACACCACACACATATCCCAAACCCACACACCATACACTTCTCCCCACCCACCCTTACATTTCCATTCCACCCACACACATCCCCTACCCACACAACCCCGCCACCCACACATACTTCCCCTAAACGATCCACACATCTCCACCCACCCACACATATCCCCCACCCATACACACATCCCCCGCATCCGTCCCATTCACACATCCTCCACCCATACACACATCCCCCACACCCATTCCCACACCCCTACTTTCACCTCGGCGGCTTGACAATCCTCCATAATAAAACTCCCAACTGTTACAGAATCAGATGTCTGGCTCCAAATGTTTGACGCTTCGCACAAATATGGAGAGCCACGACTTCTGCCCTATGCGCCGCCTTAGGCACGAGAGGAAAGACACACTTTCACCCCCACACATCCATCCATACATCCCACCAAGCTCCGTGTTTCTGTCTCGACCATGCCACAAGGCCAAGCCATGTAGGTACGTGCTTTTAGGTCTTCCCCTTGGTCTGTTCCCCTCGATCTTACCAGTTGTCACCAAGTTCTCTAAATCATTTTTTCTCATAACATACCCAAACAATTGTGACTGTCTACGTCTAATGTCTCCAATCAGTTTACGATCTTCATTTGTTTCTTGAAGGACTTGTTCATTGGTCTTTCTGGCTGTCCATGGTATTCTTTGCATTTTCCTCAGAAACCACATTTCTACAGCCATCAGATGTTTTTCAGCCTGACTGCTCATTGTCCAAGCTTCGCATCCATATAAAAGTACAGGTTCTATGTGGCATCTCAATACTCTTTTTCTCGTTTCAATTGACATCTTTTTATTGGACAGTATGTTTTTCATCTTGCTAAAGGCTACTTTTGCCATGGCGATTCTTGTTCTAATCTCTTCAAGGCATCTCCCATCAGATGTTATGACTGTTCCGAGATAACTGTACCCATTCACTTGTTGAAGAATATTCCAATTTATTCGCATATCACATTGTGGTATTTCCTTCTTCTCAGTGACGACCATAATCTGTGTCTTCTTACTATTCAATTCTAACCCTAGTTGCTCACTGTGTGCAACAACCGCATCTATTAAATGTTGCAGGTCCTGTTCATTGTCTGCAATCAAGATTGTATCAGCTGCATATCTAATGTTATTGATGTA